>PPHD01021589.1:0-10155 GCA_002909625.1 Bambusicola thoracicus | reverse complement strand
ATTGTATTATATTGTATTATAGTGTGTTATCTGGTATATTTAGTAAATTAGTTTGTTCCTCCTCAGATCGTTGCCGCTGTTTTTAATTGTTCTGGGGTCCCCTGGGTTCCCCTTCCCGGAGGCGCGGATTCTGCGGAATCCTTCCGCCCCACTAGTCACGGAACCGGGCCGGACCAGCCCATAAACCGTTGACACCACCAATGCCCCATATTTAGTCCATTCTACTTTACCATTCTCACTGTCTCCATTAGCTTTTAATCACAGTGGAGTGTTTCCCATCTGGCTGCCATTTCTGACTTCAAGTATATTAAAGGTGTATTCAGATTCCTTGATAACAAAAGTAGGAGCATTTACTCAGGAGAAGGCATTAAAGGGGTCCTCTACTTCCCCTCTGACTTCCACCCTCCCCCCTTGTGTCAGAGCCCTGGTAGAGGAAGAGATATTGAAATCAATATAAGAATAAATTGCCACATGGTCCTTATTGTGGAGACGAGGTTTCTACAGAAAATCCTTGTAATCAGAAAAGAGGGAAGATGAGATTAAACTGATTAAACTGAGAAAGTCAAAAAAGGACAACTTGAAAGATTAGCTTGAGGACGACTGAAAAGCATATTCTCCCATGCATGTTAAGTAGAGCAGTCCCTCTCTGATATCAGCCCCTTCATCTGGTGACCTTCTGTTGCATTAGCACAGAGCTACTTGATCCAAGGCAAATAGTGAAAATTGAAAAGCCAGAATGCCAGTGATTACAACAGGTATCAATATTATCGCAGTGATGGTTTGTTATCATTAAGGAGCTCCATCAGACCTCATTGTGGAAGCAAAAAGATCAAAAAATAACAAGGTATTATACTTACAGCAGGCAGTAGAAGAAAAGACCTTGTGCTACAATGGGAAAACCATTTTCATATTTTATCACCTCTAAAATTACAGTAGGAGAATGGAAAAAGAGATGGGGGGTGGGTGGGAATCAAGATAGGAAGATGGGAAGCTCTCCTGTGTTCTTGTCTCAGGAAGTAATTGAACTTCACAGCTGGCATGTGTTACCCTTTTCTTGTAAAGGAAGAGAAAACAAAAGATGTGTGTTAATTCTCCCAGTTCAACAATTTTTTGCCTCAAGCACCCAGCTTTGTGGTAAATCCTTTCCTGTGGTCCCTGCAGCAGCAGCAGGGCTGGCTCCAGTAAGCCTACCCAGCATCCTTGCACTGCTGTGTTGCAGTGTTGCACATGAGAGCACAGTGTGGTGCGGTTCAGAGGCAGAATCTCCTCCCTTCTGCTTTGAAGGTGTAGGAAAGAAAAAAATCAAATCTGATCTAGCTGAGGATTGCTTGGATCAGATATATTGCCTTTCAGATCTTAGCTAAGAAAATAAGACTATTGCTGATTAGAATCATATTTAGTGCTCTGGAAATGTGCTTTGCTCTACACTGGCATTTAAAAAATCAAAATACTTAGAGTGTGTTTTCATTGTATTTTAATTGACAGAGGTCACAAAAGCTAGCACAGGTTAATGACTATACCACCAGTTCTATTCATTATGAACAATGCTTCACACCTCTGTCTGTTTTGTTCTTTCCTCTGTCCCTGTAGAAAGTCTTTTTCACTTTTCCAATGATGTCCAAAAAGGCAGTGTACTCAGGCACTTCCTTCTATGTCAAGAAGGCTGAAAGTCTACTGTGGTATTCATCTATCTTGTAATATTGCTGATGTAGAAAGAGAAGCATGACTCTGAGTCATTTATATGTTTTGACCAAATCCCAAATTTACCACTGAGTAGCTGTTCGATTTTTTTAAACCTGCTTTAGCTCAGTGCTTCTGCTTCCCTGCTGCCTCTTGTTGCTCTCTCTTAGCTAAGCAGCATGCTCTGCAGAGGTCAGAATTGTTTCTTACGGGCACTTGGCAACTGTTTATGGGAATGCAAGCCCTGTTGGCAATAAATCAAAACAATCCTGTGTTCAATCCCCTTAATCAAAAAAGGAAAGATATATATATATATGTGTATACATATATAGTAATTTTTTCATACCTTTTAAAAATGCAAAATACCATTTTGTATTGAATGAGCACAAAGTGTTAGTTCTACTACATCGGGGTGAAACATTTTGAAAAATCTGGGGGCAAAAAAGGCCGTTATACTCCTGCAGTTCAGTCAATTTCCAGGATACAGAGAGCAGACCCATTTCTGGCAAGGCATTTTAACTTCATTTCAAAGATTTTATTTACCTGTATCCCTAATATCAGTAAGGGAAAGCGATTCCTATAGTCTTACCTTGACTTTCTTTACCAGAGACGAAGGGATACCGCAACATATTTGGCCTTCTGTTGAGAGACTGGGTCAAACCTAATTTATGTAGCAAGAAGCAGCACTGCTATCTTGGGAGAGCTTCTACTTCTGCCATGCTTGAATTTGTCCCACAGTTGCTGAAAGTTTCAATCAAAGGAGGCTTTCAGTTCAGGAGGTAAAGGGATTCATTAGATCTCATTCCCAGAAATGTCTACCTGATTGAGAAAGAGTCCCCTCAGGGGTAATGCTCATAAGCAGGGGGAGGCTGAGGGGCTGAAAAATGACCCATTTTGAAGTTTGTCTAATTAGCTTCAAATGTATAAGTTGGGTGTTTTGCTAGATGGATTAGTGTAATTATCTTAGTGCACCTATTCATGCTAGGAATGTCAGGAACTGAGAGAACAGAGAGTCTCAGAAAAAAATCACAGCAGCTCAGCCTGTTGATTGCCCTGACACACGAATAATAGTGCTGAAAAAGAATAAGAGAAGGCTGGAAAAAGCGCAAGGTGAGAGGAGCTGTTCCAAAGACAAAATATTGACAACTGATCTATAAATAAAATGACAGGGATCCACCTTGGCCCAGACTCCCTATGTTACAGTGCTACAGAAAAATCATTTGATATGCACGCAGTCAGTGCATGAAAGCAGCATCTTTCTTCTTATAGTGGCAACTAGATTTGAGGTATTCATAGTAAGCCCTGCTTCTTTAGTTTTGCCTCCATCACTGAGCCATGTTTAAAATGAGTGAAATGATTTTTCTTTGTCTTGAGAGTCTTCTGATGGCGTATGAATTGTTATTGTATTGCTTGGTTACAGCTTTTTTTCTGATCTGCAGATAAACCAGATCCCACACAACTGAGATCTGTTATATACTCCCTGAAAGACATTAGACAGCTATGAAATAGCTTTTTTATTGTTTTAGCTTTCCATTAAAAAACAAAAACAAAAAACAAAGGAAAAAAAAAAGGGAGGAAAAAAAGAAAAGAAAAAAAAGGAAGAAAAGAACTGAGGATGTGTTCTTTACTCTTTGGTTTGTTTGTATAAGGGGCTGTTATCCAGGTATGTATAATGCTATGAAAAATATAAAGAAGTCAGAGAAGAGAAAAAATATCACCGAGCAAACCTGAGAGCAATAATTTTTTTTAAACATTGAGTGCTCCTTCTGTGCAGTTTGTTCCACTCATGGAAATCATTTTACAGAACTGGTGCTCATGGCCACTCTGCTCTGAGTTTCTGTGCATCACCCCAGATACAGTGGTGGCGGGAGGTGCTCACCCACCCTTGAGGAGTACCTTCTTTTCTCCTAAATCACGCTATCTCCACACATGTAAGATTAGCTAAGTTTCCAGCTAATGGCATTTCGAAGTGTATCAAGTGTGCAACGTTAATTTCCACAGCATCTCATTGACTTTTTAGTCAATATCACTGTGATCCTTTCAGAACAACTCTCCTGTTTGAAGTATTGTAAATGAGTTTAATCACTGGAATGACCTGGTTTCCAGCAGGGTTACCATTGGTAACAGCACAGTCACCAGGTGATCAGTACCCCTCTGCCCATTGATTCGTTGGGGCTTGGAGTCATTCCTGGTGGTTTTAACTGCAACGTTAAAATACTCTTAAGTGTGTTAAAAAATGGGGAAAAAAGGATCCAATAACTTGTTTTCCAGTTTGAACATGCTGTTTCTCTAGAATCCATATTTTCTGTGTGAAAAATGTCAGTTATGATTGCTTTTTATATTAAAGAGCAACTAAGGTTTAGTATCAGATGCTGACCTTCTGAGGACAAACAATTTTACTGGTTTGTGAAATATATTTAATTTCATTCAGTGTATCATTTACAATAGCACCAGGCAGTTTATCATTACAGTTTTCTCTTATGTTTCTGGAAGGTGGAACTGAAAGGATAAAAATAGTAACCCATTGTTTTAATTAAAAAAAAAACAACACAATTTTTGTGGATTTAACTGAAATTGTGATTTTTCTTTTACTTTTAATTTTATGACAGAAAAAGCCTCATTTTCCATTTGAATTTGGCATAAAAGTGAACTCCCAAATGGCAGAATTTCTGATAGTTTGTAAATCTCTGAATTTCAACCAGCTTTATCTGTCTGCTTGTTCTAAAACTATTTCATAGACAAATGAACTTTCTCCCTTGGTTAATTTTTCTTGCTGCTTAAAAGGCAAACATTTGTTCTTAGGGCACAGCAGAGGGCAATAAAGCCAAGTGGGGACTGGCATTCTGCCTCGTGTCTTATTTTTTGTCAGAGCAGAGAAAGCAGAGGGAAACATGTTCTAACACTTTTGGCGTGGGGTGGCTGATGAACTTTCAACTTCACAGCCACATCACTTTCTCATGTGTACTCATCTGCTTCCACTTCCTTACAGACATCTCTGAAAAGTGGCCACTGAACCCTCCACAAGGAGGTCTCATACTGGCTACAGCTGAGGGATGGATGCTTGTTCGTATAAAGTGGATCAATATAAACATTTTTGTGCGCAAACTAATGAGAGAAGAGCTCAGAAGAAAAGACCACATGGGACAAAAGGAGAAGAAAGTAAGCAGGAATTCACTGTCTGGAAAGATGAAAAAGAAATTCAGGCTCTATAATTATGTGTGCATTTTAAGCCCACGAGAAATTTTGGGAGGTGGCATGGAAAGGAGTTAGAGAGATCACAGAATAAAATTGGGCTTCTTGCACTGCCAGCTCACAGCTTAATCCCAGATTCATGTCCAGATGCCATTGCCATTGTGCCAGCAAGATATGTTAGTCCTTATATATCTGGATGGATTTTAGCACCCTCCTGGTTAAATCATCCTTGCTTCCATAAAGGCTTTGGTTCAGGTTACCGTTTTGATTTTCAGAATGAATGAGAATGGCCATCTTTCATGAGCTTTCAGACTCTACATGGTGCCATCTACTGAAGACATTATAGAAACTCTTTTTGCATCTTTCTGTTTGCAAAGGAATGTGGTATTTTAAGAGCCACATCTGCTGGTCTTCTATGTTTATGATCCAGAGATATGATCTTTCACTAAACACTAACAAGTGTAACTTACAGCAGGACACAAAATGTTTTAAAAAAGAATGAAAAATAATGGAAGCTGTGGAGGAAACACCGTTAGGCCAAGTGTAAGATGCAGAGTTTATATTCTAAGGATTCAGTGAGGTGCAACCTAATACTATATTGATTACATGGTTTTGGGGATATTTAGGCGCATACAAGGCATATTTGGCATGTCCTAATGTTCCTCCCGATGTATAGACAACTTTATAAAGATACATAAAGACGTCTTTTGTTACACATATTATTTCTTAGAATCAGTTATCAGTTAACACCATGTACCCTCTAAGGACTGACTTTTGTAATTGCTCAAGCTGAATTCATATGGATTTTTGGTCAACTTGCCAGAGATAGACCATAAGAGCCCTGCCTTAATCATCAGTCCAGCTCTCTGCTAGTGCTACCATTCATAGCCTTTCATAAATTCATCAAGTCTCACTCATAAGTCTAGTCCCCACTATGTCAGGAGAAAGCTTGCTTGAGAACTGCTCTCCTGTAATGTGCGGAAATCTCCTCATTTATTTCATACATCTTCTCACATCCATGTAATTTGTCTTTTTTGTGACACTTTACCCAGGCTAGACAAGTTTGTGTTTCTCCACTTCCTATCCACTTGCCGTTGAAATGCCTGTTCGCTCCCAGCCTTCTGAACAAAGACCTGAATCTGATTTTTTTTCACATTTCATGTGAATATCAGAAGGATGCTACTGTTAATGGCCAGAGTTGAAGCTATCTTTAATTAATAGATGAAACTATTAAATTGCTAATCATTCAGACATTTCAGGAAAATAACGTTATAGTCCCATGGCTGGTGTAGTCATGTAAGACATTGGAGAACTAGACTGAAGCCCTACTTAAGCACCAACTGAAAGAATTCAAGTCTATCAACAGGTTTTGCCTACATTTTCACCTATTTATTTATTTTTTTATTTCTGATATATCTGATTGACAGACAAAACCTTATAAGCAAAGGTCAGCGAAAAAGAAAAAAAAAGTTTAAAACTATAAAACTATGTACACTTTATAACAAAAACTGTCCCTTTCTTATCTGATTTGGCCAAACATTACATTCTCTGAAGTTTTTCCGTTTCCTTTTTGCAAAGTCATATGGTCAAAATTTTGGAAGAGTGCTGAATGGTTAAGATGATATGAAGGAGGTGTTTTCTCAGGTTAACCCACAACACTGAAAAAGAATAAGAAAATTGAAATTACTATTCAATTTTGAATCATATTGACATCACTAAATTATCAAAATCCCACATAGCAAATGGAAATGACATAAGCTCACTTCAGTGCCATTAAGAACTTCCTTGGCCTGTACTACCTGTACTGTCACTCTACCTCCTCCTTCCCACCCTTCCTCAAAGCTGCAAGTGGTTGCAGTGACACCAGTAGGAGCTGTGCCTGTTCCTCCCTAATGCAGCATGAGAGCAGTAGTACTGATACTGTGGGACTTGTATTGTTGTCAGTCACTCCATGTTTAACTTGGTTTGAAATGAGCTCAGTAAAACTGAAGAATGGTCTAATAGTTAGTTGTAATTTGGCTGAATGTCAGATAGTGCCTTTGGGTCTGTAGAAATCTGCAGTGATTATGCTATATTCTTAAGGAAACTTTTTAGCTGAGCACTTTGAATCTATGCTTTTGATATCACTTTTGTATAAAGCATGAGCGCATTGGACAGCAGCTGAAGCTGCTGTTTGAAATCAATGATCTGTATACATGAAAAATACTAAATGATGGACTGTTGACTCCTAGATCAATGACATGTCTAGCAAAGGTGGGGCATACAAGATACATATTTCTAGAACTGATAAGAGTATTCTAAAATAACACACAGACAACTGCATCTACCAAAACTTCCAAGCTCTACGTCTGTAACTTGGTGTCTGTACTGCTTAGGAAATGAGGTCTGATGATTGTTCACTACTAAAAAACCTGAAAATATTAAACAGTCGGTGCCTTAAAGTGAATGCAAGCAGCAATCAGTGAGCTTAATGCTGGTTGTAGCTTGGAGACAGATTTTACATGGTCCTCTACAAACTCTAAGATACGTGGGTTCTTCTGCATTTTTTGAGGGAGGATATAATATGGACCTCAGTGTCAGTCTGCTAGCTATTCTGTGACATGTAACCTCTCACTTTGCAGCTATAGATTCAACATAAAGGGCCTGGCTGGCCTAACAGAACTGGCATTTACTCACCATTCCTTTTAACAGATCTCAACAAAGTTACCTAGCCGATATCAATAAAAATTGGAGACCTCAGTAAAATTTTCTTGCAGACCTGTGTAAAATTTAACTAAATGGCTCTAGGCTGGGCCTTCATCTGGTATAATATAAAATAGTTCATTGGAGGTTTATGGATTTATAGTGGCTCAAGATGCATTCCAATGCCATAAAACTGCATTCTTAATACCAAAAACTGCCACAGTAATTTTTATCCCCTTACTCTACAAGAACATCCTTGTAGTTGTTACACTGGATAAAGCTGCAACCTTATCTAAAGTGCTGGCAAACCATCTAGAGATCAGGAGTTATTTTCAGACATTTACAAATAAGTACAAGAATAATGGAGTTACTGCTGTTGTTATTAGTAGTGTGTGCAACTGTGCCTAGGAACGTTAATTACAGGCTGGACTCTGCTGGGTGAGCTGCCATTCAGTACCAGAACAAAAAGATGATTTGAACACTCTTTTGGACAGGGACCAAGTATTACATTATCTGTTCTGAAGAAATGCATGAGCAGAAATTAAGGCAAGTCATCAAATACACTATTTGCCCACAGCTACTCTGTATGTCTTGAATGTTGGAAGCTGGATAAGCACATGCCATTTGCTGTCAGCATAGGTCTGTCTGGATTGAAAGGAGTTCAGTCTAGTACAGATGTAGCCAGAAAGGATCTTTTGTTTATACTACAAAATTATTGACACTAACTAAGCATTTTCTTTATTTGGAAAATAGACAATTCATGAATAACTACATGTCCCCAGATTTACACAAATAGTTGACTGCAAACCCCTTTTGTTCTGAAAGACTGAGAGGGAATTCCTATTTTAGCTGAGCTGAAATGACAGAGGTAGGCAATTCAGGTAATGGGCTGTTAGTCAGTTATTAAATATTGCTCTTCAGCAAAATTGCTAATGATGATGGTCTTTCCATGCTGCCTTTGAAAGAGTGCACAGTATATTCTGAAAAGAGATTGTCTTGGATACAGAAGGCCACTAGCTTGAATACCGTCCAAATCAACCAATTATCTGTGACAATCAACCAACTCTGCCAGGCCACACGGAGATTAGTTACTATATAAAGTTACATGCCTTAAATTAAATGGCTAGTGGTACAAATGTGAAATTACTCAGGAGATGAAACTTTATTTTTAGAGGAAGGATAAACTTTCAGTAGAGGCGGGCTGCCTCCTGGAGGTAAAAGAACCATTGTTCTGGGTAACTATCTTCATCATCCTTTAAAAGCAATTCATAAAAACTGTCCAAGCATAGCTAAAATAAAATCCTTCAGTTAATGTCATGGTGGCCAGATATAAGTATATACTGATCTGCTCGTAACTGTTGAGCTTTTCAATCTGAACACATGGAAGCTTGTTCTCCTTTAGAAAATCACAAAGCTGGTCATCATCGCTTTTGGGAAAATCACTACTGATTTGGTGGGCTTTTTCATTAATGCAAACACTCATGCAATCACATGCACAAATGGAGAGTGTCCATCAGACGTCAGTAAGCTCACAGAACCACTGAAGCTTCACAAAATATCCTAATAACAGCCATTTTATGTCTGACCTCATTTCAAAGGAAAAGAGGTCAAGATATTTTGTGCATTATTGAAACATGTACTGTATTATCTTTCTTCTTCCACCTTATTACAATGAGAGTTTAATATTTTGTTATTACTTCCAGAATGTTCAAAAATAATTTCATCAAGAGAGATGTAATGATGGATTAATCTTTACATTGAAAAAGTGTCTTTACCAGTACCATAAACAGTTCTATACACAAAATGTGATTCTCCTAAACTACTGAGTTTAAATTTCAGATGAAGATTGATAGTATTAAATTCAATAATTTTGTTTTAAATATAAAATATATTTATCCACATTTCTTGGCAAGAGGTATTCAGCAATTATTTTAACAAATCCTCTCAGCAAAAAAGTTTTCTCAAATTCTAGTCACTGGCACTGCATGTACTTTTAATAGAGAAATGGCAGATTACAAAATCTTTGTTGCTGTTTTAAAAAGGCATTTCCTCAGCTGTAGCCAAGGAAGCACATGCATATGGTTATGGAGATGCTTCATTATAAAATGGGAGAAAGGAATATCATTGCCCAGCAGAGAAAGGTTAGCAGGCAATTTAGATAGAAGGCTGACTTGGCTCTGAACTTGTCATGGAAATCACAGTATATTTAGATGATAGGAATTGCTCTGATCTCTCCTACGAGAGTTTTTGATAATCATTCCTGTCCACTCTGAAAGTTAGCTCAGGTGCTGGTCAGGGGAATGTCGTCTTGGATGAGCCTGATTTCTAGGACTCACCTGCTTCAAAAAGTCGTGCCTCAAGTGCCCAACCTCAACAGAGCACATACAGTGCTGTCCCTTCTGCTATTTCAGCCTGGAGAAGAGAAGACTGCGGGGTGACCTCATTGCAGCCTTTCAATACCTGAAGGGGGCCTATAAGCAGGAAGGGAGTAAACTCTTTGAAAGGGTAGATAGCAGCAGGATAAGGGGGAACAGTTTTAAGTTGAGAGAGGGAAGATTTAGGTTGGATGTTAGGGGGAAATTCTTTACAAGGAGAGTGGTG
>PPHD01021587.1:0-13191 GCA_002909625.1 Bambusicola thoracicus | reverse complement strand
AGGAAATGGCTGTTAATTTGTAGAACAAGTTAGTGTTTTCTCTTGACTGAAGTCTATGCTAGGAAAATGACTCTCTACATCTCCCTAACACTGTATCTCACTACAGCACTAACTCAACATTCTCCTAAGTGTGTTGGCAACATGCAGGTTGAAAGATGATACTGCAGTGGGCCTTCCAGTCTTTCACCTGAACAACATCATTCACATCCCTTTACCACCACCAGGGCTTGGAGTAATGTTCTCTGTTGAATGCTCACATAATTTTTCATTAGCCACTTCTGTTGGCTTGGTGTACTTTTTGCACACATAGCCAATATGCATTAACAGTTTCCAGTAGGTCCATTAGGAATTTCTTCCCAATCTCCCTAGTAAATGCAATAGCAGCATTGTGGGCTCACGTTTAGTTAACCCCTCCATATGCTTAGCATCTCTCCTCCTCCACTGCCATCCACTCTCACTTTTGCAAACCCCGCTGAGCTTCATTTTCAGAAAGCAGTAGCAGGGGTGTTTTTTTTTTCTTTTTGAACGCTGAAAAAATGAAAATGCATAGTTTGAGGGCTTGCTTTAATTGGGCACTTTCATGTAAAATCTGCTATTGCATCTTTGTACAGAACCTGCTTCAAAGAAAACAAGAAAGAAAGCTGGCTTGCTCTGCTTTAGTTCTAAGTTTTTCACTGGCTTTACCCATCAGTAGATTAATTGAAGTGATGCTAAGTCAGACATGAACATAGCCTGTAATATTTCAAAATATTAAAAACAAAACAAGCTATTCCAACAGTGCAACTTGTCAAAAACTGCTCAGAATGACCGAGTTGGATTGTTTGGCAGAGTTTATTGTTCTGTTACAGATATCCAGGTGTGGGCTCACGCACACACAACATGCAGTCCAGCACGGCTAGATCTTCTGTACCAGGTTGGCAAACCTGTTTAAGATAGAGGGATGCAGGTGGCACCAAAGAAGGTGACAGCAGCTGTAATACCATAGGGAGGACTGGTCCCCACAGCAGATGGGTTACTTGTCAGTAAGGGGTGAAGCAGTGACAGGAATTGGTGCGTACTGGAGCAAGAGGGCTGCCCAGGGTGGTGGTGGAGTCACTGTCCCTGGAGGTGTTCGAGAAATGCTGAGATGTGGCACTGAGGTACATGTGTTAGTGAGCATGGTGGGATGGGTTGGGGTTGGACTTGATTGCAGAGGTCTTTTCCAACCTCTATGATTCTGTGATTCTATTCTATGATTCTGAGAATCCAGCACATCTAACCACAATAGACCACACTCCTCCAGCAGTTGTTAGATAAGTTTAGAAGATTCGGAGTTGGGATCACTTTGTACAGTGCTGTTTCAGACAAAAAGATGTCCCAGCATGCAGCACCCTTACCACAGTGATCGCCACACCAAAGCCTGCATCAGTAGAATCCTTTGGTGTTTACTTTGAAAACTCTCCAGTGCGTCGATTTGCATTGCCTCCTGTTTCAGGTCTGGGGGAGATGTTTTCCAACTGCTGAGCCTCAGCCTCATGAAATATTGTATGGTGAAGCTAAATACATGTTTATTTTAACAATAATGGCTCTACATGAGGGGAACCCCTGATGGACCTATTCAGCAAGGCTGCTGGCTGTGCAGTAGTGAAGAGCAGAGCCATGGGTGAGGGACTGGGGCTGCACCACTTTGTACCAGCAAGGCTGCATCCTACTTTTCATCCCAAACCACGTCCTTCTAGCACCATGCCCATGATGTCAAAGCTTTCCATCAAATTTGCTCAGGTTGTGAATTACCAGCTCAGCCCTGGGCCCCTCAGATAGCAGCAGCATGGCTCAGCCCATGGTGCTCTCAGAGAAGCTCAGTGGGCTCCACTTCCCGTCTTGGGATTTCAAACTCCTGCACAGCTCGTGGTTTCCCAGCACTTTGATTGAGTTGGGGCTCCTCTCTTGCCTTCATTACCTAATGTAAAGGCTCTACAAGATTACACTTGAAGCTTGGAGTCAGTCTCACAAGTTACCCCACGTTATTTTGAACTCAATCAACCTTTGAGAGGAGTTTTTCAAATCCTAACCAGAGAGAGGCAAACTTCCAAAAGAAGTGGAGTTTGGATTTGCTGTGGGGAGACATCCAAAAAACTTGGGCATCTCTCCAGCGTTTATCTAGCCCAAACAAAACAGGTCTCTAACCTGGAAAGTGAGCAAGTGATCCCAAGATGCCAGCTGGATTTGGAGCAAGAATACTCTCCTGGGTGGTAGTCTTGGACCTGTAGTTTTGGCCTAAGTCAGCAGCCGCGAGCCCAAAGGTGATCATTTTGTCACCTCATAAAAATGTTGGTGTGAGCCAAGGCTCTGAACACAGGCAAGATTTCATCATTTCCTCATTTCCTCGAATGGAAAAACCAGAAGGACGCATTTGTTCCCCTCAGGCGACCTCCTGAGGGTCAGGGCAGCCCAGAGCCAGCCCTGGGCACCATTACTGCCAGCAGTGTGTGACTGAGTGGGGAATGAATGGCTGAAAGGCTGAAAAAGAGCTTCACAAAAAGGGCAAGGATTTGGATTTGTGCAAGGTGGGAAGTGCAAAGTCCCAAAGGCAAGGTGTGGGGGAGCAGCTAAGGGCACATGGTGGTGACACCCCATAGCTCTGCTTTAATCTGATAGAGGGTCCATAGGGAGGGAGATAAACGCTTCTTTTCTTTATTCCTTTGTCCCCCAAAGAAATCTTTGATCTAAATCATAGCAGATGGATATTGGGGAAATGGTACAAGTCATAGGCTTGGAATAATCTGCCCAGGGAAGCCACGTTGGCTTTTTTTTCCAGAGGGGAATTTAAAGAAAGTCCTTCCAGGAAGGATGCAGCTCTGTCCTACATCTGGGGCCATGCCGAGCTGTTTACTCTCTAGCCCAGCCCTGAAGAGAGGGAACAGAATGGGGATGTTTCATTCTTTTCGAGTCTGAGGCAGGATCAGATCACCACGACCACCTGTGCCTTTATTTCCCCTGGATCTCTTCCATTTTCTTCCTTCCTGTCTTGGAGAGCCTAAGGTTGGGAGCTGGGGCCCTGAGCATTTACAGATTATTTCTTTCAATACTGGAGTTTAGATGCTTCTGTTGCTAGAAAGTTGCAGCTTATTGGTGTCAGCTCACCTTGCCCCCAGCTGAGGACTGCTGTATGAAGAACACAACCAGCCTGCAGCACCGCTGCAACCGGACAGGATCACAGGCTGTGACAGAAGCGTAATCTAAGTAAAAACACTGGATATGTCTGTTTATGGATCTAATAAATTATGTGGGAATTGCGTGGTTATAAATCCAGGCTGTCCAGTAAACCCAACAACTAATTTGTCAGTCCCTCGTCTAGCAATCTGAATCTCTGCTGCAATTGCTCAGCATGCAGATAACAAGGTGCCTTACAAATCTCTTGGTTAAATGTCATTTGTTTCAGTGCCATAACATGCTATGGATCATTGCTCACACACAGTAACCCAATTATATTAACCTGTGCAGCAATACGGTGTAATGACATGACATTAATGTGAGCACTTCAGAGGTTTCCAACAATTTGGTCTTTCTTTCAAAGGTGTTTTCTTTCCTCCTTGAGCATCTTTCTCCTTCTTTCCTCCCTCCCCCCAGTGCTTGGAGGCAAAGCAACATATCTCTCCAAACCAAACTAAAATGGTTGTAATTTCCCAAATAACTGAATCTCTCTCACAGCTTGGAACGTGCGACTGAGCCGTGTGATGTGTTGGAGTCTCTCCAAATCAGAAGTATTGCTGTTCCTTCGGCTCTGACATCTCTTTGGCATTTTTTAGAAGAGCACCTTTTAAATACAAACCCCTACATTTTGTCAGTATTCGTCTTGCAGTAGCAGGGGAATACGCAGGGAAGAAATTAAAAACCAAATCTACTTTGAGATGCAATCATTAGTATTTTCCAGCAATGGAAGGAAAGCTGGCCAAGTGTGCTAGCAAGTGGGCCTGGCTGATCTGCCTTCTGCTTGCATTGCTGCCGTAGGCACTGAGTAACCGAATAGTGACAAGAAGATCAGTTTGAGAAAAATCACATCATTCAGGCACCTGAATGGCATAGAAGTGGTTAAAGATTTGAAATATTGCAGAAAATCCCTTTTTCTCCTTTTATTTTTTTCTTTTCTTTTTTGAGGAAAAGAGAAGGCTGCTGCCCTGCTTCGCTTGCTGTCACAGCAATAACCTCCCTCGTGCCATGGGGAGGGTGCACCAGTCAGCAGTGCAGAGCGGGCTGCAGGGCTGATGGTGGAGGTGAAGGATTTATAGCTCCGTGTCCCGCTGCAGCCGTTTCCCATCGTTACAATGCATTGGTTGGATTCTGATCCATTGGTGATGCTCTGCTCCCCAAGTGGTTTGCCAGTGAAGGTGACACAGGAGGAGTAATGGGCCCACAGCCTGTGCTCAGAATATGCTCCTAAGTTTCTGTGTATTTATGGCTTTTTTTCAGCTTCTGCAGAGAAGGCAAGTAACCCTATCTTAAGCGTCAGGCTGAACTTGCTGATATCAGCTAAACCGAGCCTCTTCCCATAGGAAGAGTTTTAGTAAGTAAAGAAATAAAGAGGCTCATCTATGACAAATCTTACCTGACACAAACATATTTTGATCAGCCCAACACAATCTAGAACAAGCACATCTAAATATTATAGAGAAATACGTGGTGATCAGCTCCAAACACACGGCTGTAATGTACACTTGCTGAATTCTTTCCATTGTGCTGTTAAATGCATCCAGCTGTCCATACGTTAAAGTTAAATATACTGTACTATAAAACTGAACAGAGAGTGGAAACTATTAAAATAAACCCAGCTATTTCCCTGTTCCTCTACCTCTTCCCAATCGAGTATATTTTACTTAGGGAAGGAGGAGAGTTAGAACAACAGTTCCTGGATGTGGTGCATGGCAATGGTGGGGGAGAGGGGAGGGAGCACGAGCAGCCCCATCTGCTGAGCATAGAGGAATGGGGAAAATGTTCTGATTGATCTCAGGGGGGACAAAGGCTCCTTGTGAGGAGCAAGGAAACCTCTTCTGGGCAGTACAGGTTGATGCCTCAAGTCCCAGCATGAGATGAATATCAAATAGAAAACTTCTATCCAGGGCTGGAGCAAGAGGGACGTGATGAAAGAGCAACAGCCTACTAAGAAAATAGCTAACTTCCATCCCGTTTTTCTAAGGCAGTGGGGCTCACGTTGTCTATTTATCCGATGTACAATTTCCATATTTTGCTTTCCAAAATCAGCAAGAAGCAGACACCAAACGCAGCACTCCTGCTGGAGGATAGGTACCATTGGGCCACTTGCCCAACCAGCAAGGCGAAGAATGTGAGAGAGCTGCTCCCACTGGGGAACAAGTCAAAACCCACTTCTGCTCACTGTTTTGCTGAGAGCAATCCCGCACAGAGCAGGGAAGGCTCTCCTGGGCTCTCTCCCTGCAGAACAATGAGGAACCAGCTGGGATGTGCCTGGCACCCGCAGGATGAACTCTGCTCCCCCCGTTCCGAGGCTCTCCATTGGACACCGTTACTTCACTTCATGGTGAATTTGCCAGATGTTTAATTATGTGCGATCACGTTGGCTAAGATGCTCAATTGGAAACACACAGGAAAGCAAATCTGGACAACAGAGGAGGAAAATGCGGTTGTGAACAACAAAAGGAATTGGCTGCACAGCTCTTACAGCATTCCCCTTCCTGTGTGTGAGTGTGTGTTTCTAGATGAAGGTTCACACTTAAACACTCTGTCCGGACAAGTGCAAATTGGTTTTGTCCTGCAGCACCTCTCAGTGAGTAGCAAACATGAAACTGAAAAAAAAACCCAACCCAGAAGCAATTTCAGCATCGCTTTTACAGCACACCAGATGCTGCTCTGTGATGTTTGAGCTTTATGCCACTGTAGTGTGGTATAAACAGTGGCTGCATCATACCTGTACAGTTGTATCAGATACAATGTCAGTACACCATCAGAAGAATGGTAGAATGAACTGAATTTGAAAAGATATTCAGATAATTACAGACACTCTGGGAACCCTGTTTGAGATGTCAGTTCTGGGGTACTAAGTCACTTTCTATAAAGATCTGAAAGGAGACTGTGGCAAAGCAGGGTCACCTTCTGCTCCCAGGTAACAATGATAGGATGAGAGGTGATGGCCTTAAGTTGTGCCAGGGGAGGTTCAGGTTGAATAAGAAGTGGCTCAGGCTGCATAAGGAGGTGGTGGAATCACCATTCCTGTGGGTGTTGAAGAGCCGTGGGGATGTGGCACTGAGGGACATGGACAGTGGGCATGGTGGGTGGGTTGGGGTTGGACTTGGTGAATCAGATGTGGAAGTGGAGTTCTGCTCTATTCTCATGGAATCACTTGGCTGTTTTCTTGTTTCCTTTTCATCACAAAATTCCACAAGTGGTTTTTTCCTTTTCCTTTTTCTTTTTCTTTTTTTTGTCTGAATGTGAACTTTTGCAAAAAAAAACCAAAACAAAAAAACAAAAAAAACCCCAAAACCAAAACAAACAAAAAACCCAAAAGACCCCTGAACAATCTATCTATAAACAAGGTTAAGCATTATGAGAGAATCCATTTCAACAGCTATTTTCATATCACGAACAGACCATGACTGAAGCCAATGTTCTCCACGTCTAAGGAGGATGAAAATAATCTCTGGGTTGGCTGTCAGTAGGTCAAGAAGCAGCAGGGTTAAGATATGGCAGGATTTAGATGAAGCACAAAGGGCAGCCATACAACATATCTGAACCCTGAAGCATGCCTGCCTGGTGGCTGACTATCCAATGCACCAACACTGCAAAGGTCATGGCCTCCAAGGTGCTGGAGACAAAGAGGAGACCATGGAGAAACACTTGGGGATGCTGGATAAATAGCTGCTGTATGCATGAACATATGGGCACGGAAAGCAGCTCTGCTGTTGAGATTTTGCCAATAAGGAAGGGAAGGTGGAGGGAGATATTTCTGATAGGAGATGTCCAGCATATATCATTGGCACTTTGCTTTGGCATTTTTTAAAATAGATATCCTTCTGTCACACTTACGGATTTGGGGTGCACAGGAATAGCAAACCCAAGTCATGTTAAAATGTCCTGGGATCACACCAGCAGTGATAGCTCTCAGGGCTCCGACGGCCTCAAATCCTTCTCCCATGTCACACACTTGAGATGGGAGCGCAGCGCACTGCTTGCCAGGTGTCAGCTTTCAGGAGGATTTGGTATCAGTCTACAACTATCAGAAGGCAAATTAAAGGTGAACAGAAGTAATCTGTGCAGTGGAGAGTGTAAATGTGTGAGATAAGAGGGCTTTGACGCCAGTCCAAGTCAGTTCCTCCCTCCCTGGTTTAGGAAGGAAAAAAACAGCTTTCAAAAGCTGTTTCTAGTCCTATCGTGTAATCAAATCTAATTTTCCCTCCTCTCAGAATTGTAGAATCTTTTCAGTTGGAAGGGGCATTTAAGGGCCATCTGGTCCAACCCCCATGCAATGAACACGGACACCCACAGCCCCATCAGGTTCTCACAGCCCCATCCAACCTGACCTTGGGTGTCCATCTCATCTCTGGGTAACCTGTGCCAATGCCTCACCACCCTTATTGTAAAAAACTTCATATCTAATCTAAATTTCTCCTCTTTTCCTTTGAAACCATTTCCCCTTCTCCTATCACAACAGACCAAGGGCGCAGTGCTGCCTCGTGACCAGCTTGCTGCCCACCGGTACCCCCAAGTCCCTTTTGGCAGTCCTTTTCCTCTTGCTACCGATTACCCTGCACTCTCTAGTTGATTTTTCCACTAGGAGGGAACTTTGCTTTAAAATCAGCAAATGCACTTTGCACTTCCAGAACTGGTTTGGATCCAGTGATATTTAGCAGCTTCATGAACAAGTTTCCAGCACCTTAGGGCTCTGATGGTCTCCTGCCCATCCATGTGAGACACAGCAAGAGCAAGCAGTGCCCACACCATCCTTTTGGGCTGAGCTTTACAAAGGTACACAGAGAAGTTTGGTGACCAATACCCACTGAAAAGATGCAGCAATCAGTCATCTGTTGTTCTCTGGTTCTGCTGGCAACCTCATCCCTTGAGGGGTTAATGGCCATGCTTGCCTTCCCCAGCTTGATGCAATGGATGTATAAGAGCTGCAAGAGCCCACTTCATATCAATCTTTCACCAGATTTGAAAGCCTTTTTTTTTTTTTGTTAAGGTCTTGCAGCATTTACTAGAATTAAGTAATTTGACAGAGTGGCGATTGTTGGCCTTTGCTCAGCCAGGAGGTAAATGAAAGCCTGGCTCCCTTTTTTTTCTGCTAAGAGTAGAATGAAGTACTGACAAAGGGCATGATGTGAGCTCACCTCTGTTCACCTTAGCTGTTACTCATTTCCCTTGAAACAGGAGGATTCCCCTGTTCAGCTGCCTCGCTAGGGACCCAACCTGCAGGTGTGGGCACAGAAGAGCAGAGCAGTGACGGAAGGAGCAGGAAGACCTGGGGCCATTAATAACCAGACCGTGAGGGTTCTAGAAGGGTGTGCAGTGAATTCAGAACTGGCATTTCCCAAGCCTGTCTCTGCCCTGTGGGTGATCCTGGAACAAACAAGCACCTACACCTATAACTGCTCCTGCATCTACACCTATACCTACACTTATACCTACACCTGTACCTACACCTATGCCTACACTTACACCTATAGCAATACCTCCACCAACCTCTGCATGCCTCATTTTTTTTCCCATTCCCTCCAGGGCTGTCCATCTGATCGCATTGCTAACTCGCATGCTCTGCCTACAGGGTGAATCTCTGCAGTCTGAAAAACAAGATGAGGCCAGAGGCCAAGCTGCAGGGTGATATTTTGGGATGGCTGTGGTGAAGCCCCGCAGGCACGGTGCCCGTTTGTAAGCAAATACTTTCAGGCCAGATTCCGGGGGAGCCCATGTGATGTCTGCAGGCAGCTCAATACCCCGCATCCACCCCGCTGAGTTCTGTTGGCAGAGGCTGGACACTTGCAAAGATGTGTTTTTGCCAGTGTAACTTATAATGCCTTCCTTGCTGGAGGTCAGCATTTGCAAGGAGATGATTCAGAAGTAAGTCCCAAAGCAACTATTAAAGATCTGTTAATGACAATGGAAAAACTGGGAGATAAAGAGATGTGTATGAGCTGTTTTCTTTTCCTGCAGTGCTACTATCCAGAGAGAACTTTCTCCCTCCATAAACATTTATCTTGCACTCAGGGCCCACTGGCCACCTCCCACCTATTGGCTGATTTGCTGCCTGGCCTTCAGCAGACCTGCACTGACCGCCACCAGCTCCAGACTTGGAGCACACTCAGCAGCTTTGCGCTCCTTGGGTATTCACATGCACCAAACAACTATCAAACCTCCAGTTTACAGCTGCCTTGTGATTGAATATCAACCTTTCTTCTTTTTTTTTTTTTTTTATCCTGCATGAAGTCACGTTTCTGCCTTTTAAATGGGAAGTCACTTCTGCAAACTCTGTTCTTGCTCCATTCATGCAAAGGGACCAAGAGGGAAGGAAAAGAAGATGCAGCCGCTTCAAAACGAAGCGAAACAAATTAAAGCTCCCAAGTGGCTGTGGTGCAGATTCCTGCTGTCCTCCTACACAGGCTGCCTGCCCTTGACGGATGGATTTTATTTATCCGTCTATTTTGTGGGTGCTTTTTCAGAAGGGCGAAGGGAAGCGAGCTACAAAAAGAAGTGCTGTCGCTGGGAAGTTAGTCATTAACCGCCGGGTGCCTCCCTGACATGACAGAGGTGCTGCAGCCTCTCTGAAGTTTGCATGCCTTTAAGGAAGGGTGTCATGATGTGACAGACACAGGGGTTTAAGACAGATCTTTTCCTGCCTAGGGTCCCCTCTGCTTCTGCAGTGTTTACATGGGATCGCTGTGCTATATTGAGCTTTCAGTACCAAATGCATCAGTACTGTCCACGTGCATCGCCCGTCAAGGAAGATTAAGTTTGCTCTGCACAGCAGTGCAGAAATACTCCCAGGGCAAAGCAGAACAGCCCCAGCAAAGATCTTTCTTTTTCTTTCCCCACTCTTCTCATTAAAGCTGTAGGTGGCTGATGGAAATAGCTTACCTAGCAGGGAGACAAATGGCCAAGAGCTGATGTACTGCAGGAATTCACCCCGTTGTGGTTCTGGATAGAGCAGAGATGTGACGGCACTTTGCAAGTGCTTAAACCACTTTGTTGAATCAGAATTAGATTTAACACATAGTCAATCAGGAATATAATTCCCATTATTTTGTACTGCATCTGACCCTGAAGGCAGAAGCAAAACATCTCATCTGAGCCCAGATCCACAGAAGGGTTTTGCGTCACTTGAGGGAAAGCTGGGATCCCCATCTCGTTTAGAAGTTGGACTTGGTGGTCCTTCTGGGTCCCTCCCAACCCGGGATATGCTCTGACTCTATGGTCTTGCTGTGGATCCGTCCCACAGTGTCACTGCTGCCCTGCCTACGCTGGGGCGCACAGCCCTCAGGAGCATCAGGTTCAGGGTTGCTGGAGTGCAGAGACACTGCTACTGAGATCCACATGTCCTCGGTGGGCTCAGGTGAGGAGAAGGCCCTCAGTGTAAAGCTATGTTACTGCACACTGCTCTGAGGAGCTGAAGAACAGTGATGTTTTTCTCAGGGCGAGCTCCATTATCTGAAGTAATCTAATCAGAGCACGTTAATGAAACTAGGCCTAAAAGACTAACCAATAATCAATACCATAGTGTGCTAATATCGTGTACCACAGACCTAACACACCTATTTTCCGTGCTTTATTTCATTTTTCTGTGCTGTTTTCTCTCCTTATGCAGAACAGCCAAGAAGGATCTAGCATCTCCTCCAAACTCCAGCAGCATTGGAAAGGTCCCTTTTTGGTAATATTTCAGTGATGATTCACTATGAGTAGCCATATAAAAAATTAACACATGGCATTTCAGAACAGAGCTAAAAAAAATAAGGAGACCTGAGTTCAGGGACTGAGCTGTGCTGAGCTGCCGCTCCCACCATCAGTGCATTTCCTTCTGTGAGCAGCCCACAAGAGAAGCAGTGTTTCGAAGGGAAGGACGAGCACTTTGCACCAACAGGATGTGCAGAGGGAGTGGAGGAGGCAGGGAGACTTTGCTGTTTGATGCCGGTAATCCTGTGATCTATAGAGGCATCACAAGGTGGGAGTGGAAGAGAATGGGAGCAGATGAAAAGACTTTATTTTCTTTATGCCCTTCCTGGAAAGCTAAACCCATCTTTCTTTTTCTATGCCACTGTGCTCACACAGAGAGCGTGGATTGCATGGCAGCGATGACAAGCTCAGATACATCAGTCACGCAGCAGAGATGGGCAAACAAAACTTTGCTCCTCATCTGATGACCCCCAGGCACCAGGACCACTAATCAAAGAATCCAAATCATGCTTTGCCTGTAGTCTGCATCTGAAATTCAGTCTTCTGGAGTGATTTCATCCTTCAGAAGAGTTCCAGTGTTCAGTGTGGGAAGCGTGGAGCATCTTGGTCCTAATAGCTGTCTTTGTACTTAATCAGAGGGAAGAGCTTTTCCCCTACTCCACATTTACTCTTCACCTCAAGCAGAAGTTCCTCAGCCACAATTGCAAGCTGGTGAAATGCACTTGAAAAGGCAAAGAAAACCTATATTGCTACATATACAACTTAACCCACCACTCCTGGTGCACCTAAAGCTCTAACATAAAGCTCCCTGTAGGATTCTGCCAACCAGTATCAATGCACTCAGCTCAATGTGTTGAGTTCTGGATACAAACAGAAATAATGGAGCAAGTCTCCTTGCTTCAGTCACATAGAATCAACCCCCCCCAAAAAAAGCTACCACCAAACTTGACTCATTTTTTTTAAAGAAAAAGGCAATTTTTCACATTTTAATAGCTTTCATTCCATGTCTTAATAAATGCATGTTTGTTGATTTGTGTAAGCATGATGTAGGATTCTGCAAATGAATGTAATCTGCAGCAAGGGGATAGCTAACCACTAGCTAACACTTTTGAATAATGAATCCCTACTGTATCAGATGGACGCTATTCATAATAATTCCTTGCTTTTCTCATTTTGTCGTGTACAGTAGCGATTAATCAATTTGCAGTGTTATGTCACCCGCAACAAATTGCTAGCACCAAGACAAATTTATTGCTTTATGATAAAAGAACTTGTTTAGGTAGAAATAAATTAAATTTGGGGGTTGTTATTTGAGTTTGATGTTTACATATATGACCCATGCCGCACGGGCTGGCGGAGCTAAGGGTATCCAATTATTACTCCAGTGTTCTGAGGGTAGTTCAAAGAGATGCAGAAGCTAATGGCATGTTTGTACAGCTAACTAGTCCTTGAGGACACCAAGTCTCCTGGGAGCTTTCTGTAACCTGGATGAGGCTCTTCACAAGAATTTGGAAGGGTTGTCAGTGCGGAGTTGTGCGTTGGAGGTTTATTCCATTGAAGATGAGTGTTGGGTGTTCTTCATTCTGGGGGTTTAGAAGACAGGCAGCCCCCAGCACCCCAACAAATGTTGCAACTATGGATCTTCTTGTGAGAGTGGTGCTGCTTTATGGGAATGGACTGAGCAGAAATAGCTTTGCAGGAACAGCTCTGCTTTCCCATAACAGGACACAGACTCAGGGATGCTCCTAGGATGCTTGGTGGAGATGCCCAGCCCTGAGGGTGAAAAACCCGCTTAGCTTCCAGCAATAAGAATGCCCAGATCATTGCCTTTATTTTATTTTATTTTACTGTTATTTTTTCCTTCAATCTTTGGCAGACTCTGGTCTCCTGCTCCCCTATCAATCAGCTTACTCTTCCTCACACTTTCTCCTTCCCACTGCCTCAGAAATCACTTTGACTCTTTCTCCCTGGGTTAAGTACTGTTACTTCCCTTTCTTTGCCCATTTCTTCCACTCTTCACTTTTTCTCATTTCTCGTACTCCTGACCACGCACTTTCTGTAGCACTGGATAATGCCTCTCCCCTGCCTGCTGCTCCCCACTAATGTCCTTGTCAGCCTTCCCCTGAATCATCACTGTACCGTCCCAGAAGATGTTTAACTGAGATTATCCCTCATTGGAATCACAGAGCTGAGAAAAACCAAATGTATTCAATGTTCCAGTTCATCAAGGTGACCCCAAAGCCCTGAGAAAATAGCCCAAAGGGAGGGGAGGAGAAAGGAGAGGAGAGGAGAGGAGAGGAG
>PPHD01021586.1:1370-13191 GCA_002909625.1 Bambusicola thoracicus | reverse complement strand
AACATTTGGAAGTCTATCGTGTCTCTTGTCAAAGCTTATTCAATGCATGGTTGTGGAAGGAGAGTAACAGTTAGTAAACTATATTTTACAGGGAACTTGGTGGCTCAGAAATCAAAGAGAAATTTGATGGAAAGGATTATCCTGGCTTTGGCAATGACTTTGAAGCAAAACTGCCAAGTCTGGAATCCTTGTGTAAGTGCCATCTGTGTCAGAATTAGTAGCAAACAGTGTAAAATAGTTCCTTTACCTGTTTTAATTTGCAGATCTGACCATATCTGGGTCTAGCACTACTTACAGTAATCTCCACATAACTTTTCTTTCAAGAATATAGATACTATTGCTACAGCAGTGGAGTTAACTGGGTAGAAGCTGCAGTTTAAATTGGCAAGAGGAGCCCCAGCAGCATCTGTTTAGTGCAATAGGAAAAATCCAGACCTAATCACGTAGCCTGGCGGAAGCTGAAAATCTGAGGTAGTGCAGGAAGAGTGCAGTCTGTCTTGCCAACTTCTATGTAAGATAGGTACTCTTGAAAATAATAAAAAAGAGTAGATGACTGTTAAAAGGAGTTCTCTGTCATTGTACTTCCCATCTCTTGACCAGTGCTGTAAGGAGATAGGTGCCACAACCCTACAATTCTCCCAGACATTTTGAACTGTTGTTCCTAGAATTGTTTTTGTTACTGTATCAATTTCAGGGAAAGGAAGGCTGGTGTTGCATGTAGTAACCCAGGCCTGATGCATGCTGAAAGATATTTGACAGCAAAGGCTTAATAAGTTGGAGAAAACCATAGAACTATGTTACTATGAAATCTTCATTTAAAAACAAATGATTAGAATGAAGGTGTTTGTTTTAGGAAGAGGAGTGAGGAAGAGAACAGAAGGGGCAGAGAAGCGAAGAAGAGCAATTGTGGAATTTGAAAAAAGAAAAAGAAATAAACTCTTAGTTTACTTAAAATTTCTAGACAGACTTTTGTGCTGTTTAGGGACTTGAATTATTAAGTCTATTTAGAGAAATACATACTTCTCACCCTAGAATAAAAGGTGTTACTGGGTGATGAAAGGCTGGAATGAGAACAGTTATGAACTGTTTAGACGAGGTGGAGTTTCCAAATGATACTCTGGCTTTTCAGCTCAGCTCCTTCTGGCCGGTTTTCAGTTTCCTCTTCTCTCTGACTCAGTGGTATGCCCCTAAACCTCAGTAACCTCGGTAATGAATTTCTTTGGAGACAATTTTCCATTCTGACTTCAGCTAATGCTGCTGCTGATCAGTACTGCAAATGGAATTCTATGTTCAGAAATTACTGAACTTCAGTTTACGAATCTGTTTAATTCAGTGTTTTTTCAGGCCAAAGGTACTGGAAGCATGTATGCCATTGGGTAGAAATAGGAAATTAAAACCAGTCATCCTAGTGTTACTAAAAACCTCAAATATATTCTTCAGATCATGTTGCCTTTAAGAATCTTAGCTTTCATGTGCTTTCAAATGGAAGGGAGTCTTAGGCTTCCCATTTCTTGTAGAAAATGCACTGACGTTATCCCTGCAAGCAGAAGTTAAACTGTTTCTGTAGTCTCATATTTTTTTCAGTCCCAAGACTGGTTCTAGAATATGACTCAGATTTAAATGTGGGGAGGTTATCATTCATTTAAGGCAAGTCTTCTAAGATAAAATATTGGCTACCAAGCTTGAGAATTCTTAAGATAAAGTTGGCTACTAGATCTTTAAAAGAGTAAAATTGTGTTTTGGATTCTTCATTATTGAGTGTGACACAAGAAGATGCTGCTCTATTAAAGTAGAGATCTGGAACACTGAAGGATGAGACACCTGTGAAGGTGGATTTTTTCTGTTGTTATTATTGGAATATTTTACAATTTATCTCCTTATCTTTGGTCTTCCTGAGCTTTTTAACATCAACTGCATTTATGAGAAGTCTGTTTATCTTCTATGATTTCCAAGCAGTAGAAGTCTGTAAGTAATGATGCCATAAACACTTGTAGGTGAGTGGAAAGTTGCAGCGTTCTCCTGTACTGACTGACTTTAGCTTCCAGAAAGCAACAAAATGATTAGTTTAAAGAAGTGGTAGTAGCATGTGTTTCTTCATTAAGTTTTATCTTGACAAAATGCAGGATGCTGCAGATGGAGAAAGGAGGGATTAAAAAAAAACACCACTCGTACTGAAGCTGAGTCTATCACAAGGTGGGACCCAGGAGGGGCTAAAACAGATCAGTTGGTGATGGGCAAGAAAGGGAGGCCTTTGTACTCGATGGTGTTTAACCTACCACGAGTTTGAGGCTGCTGTAGTGTAGTCTGAACCATTACCTTGGCAAGCAAAAGTCAACTATGCAAATGGAGAACACTTCAGATACAGCTGTTGTAAACTGGGCATCCAGCAATTACCTTGTGGTTAAAGCTTGAAGAAAGAAGTGGTGTTTATACTGTGGCCTAGGATAGGTTTGTATGATTCTATGGTTGCTTTCAAACCTTGGATGTGAAAAGGAAAGTATACCAGCAGCAGGTTAAGTTACTACATTTCATTATGAATGCTGTGGTCTGTTTGCCCTTTCTCCTCTTCTTACTGTAAGCTTAGTGCATCTTAAGGGCTGGTAGGTTAAAACAGTAGCTTCTAGTGAACTTCTTGGGTCATTCAGACTCATTGTTTAAATTAGCAGGGCATGTCCTACATTGCTGTAACACTTCCTTCTCATATAAAACCTTTCCATTAGGAATGACTCCCGTGTGGCCAAAATCAGTTTACTTTGCACCTGGTTTATATGGTGGGGAACCACGTACTGTTACTTCCTTGCAATACAGTTATTGATTTGGGAATTTACATCTTTGCTGCTGCTATCCAGAGCCTTGCAGCTTTTGCATGCCCTGCTGGATCAGTTGATTGTAAAATCTCAACTTCTTTATACTGCCAGTGTCCACTGCTATCGTGCCAGTGCTTGTGTGTAATCTGAGGTACGTGAACTTGCATTACATAGGGGGAAGATGTGAAATACTGTTCAGTAAGCTTTGGTCCTGATTTATGTTACAGTAACAATGTAGCTGTGTGCAGTTGGAGAATGGGCTGAGAAGAGGGAGGTTCCTCACATTTTCGTTCCTCATCAGGGTGAACAAAGTAGTAATATTGTGCCACTAGTATGTGAGAAACCAAAGGTGATGGCAGAAGTTTTCCTATGTGGTATAACTTTGCCAATTTTTCAGTCTTAAGCATGAAGTGGAAATAACTTCATGGGTTCTTAAATGCTTTACAGTGCAGTTTAGGATGAGGCAGAGGACAATGTAGAAACTTAAATTGATGCTCAGCAGGTGCAGTGATTTGAGCACAGTTCCCCAGGTGGTCAGTCAAAAAGCAGAGAGCAGATCACTGGTTTCCTGAGTCACTGTCCTGTGCTTTGAGCATGTGAAAACACCTGTGTCTTTATAAAAAAAAAAAATTAGTGCTTAATATAGTTGTGCCTTAGATGATAAAACAGGGTCTCTGATACTCAGCACAGAATATTTTTTTTTTAATGTAAATGTGTGTATGTACATCTTCAAACAAATGAATAATATTTATAAGTTAAGTGGGTAAATGAAGCTCGTCCTAGTAGAGGTTACAGATGCTCTCTGTCGATTTAGAGGCAGTGCTGTGACCAAGGGAAGACAGGAATGTTTTTCTTCTCCTAAGCAGAAAATAGTATGTTTAAAGGAGAAGGAAATGGGAGAATGCTTGTGGGAGTAAACATATATATCTTGGTCTTCAAAGCTTGTAGATTAATGTTCTTTAAGTATATGGAGTTTTATCTATGGATGGATGGTGCTAAGAAACTTGGAGAGTGAAACCGCCACAGACCATTGAGCCTGGAAATGTAGCAGAAGTCATCATAAGTGAACGTTAAGGAGACCAAAATCTGCACTGATTTATTGATAGATGCTAACTGGCTAAAAACGCTGCACTTCTATTGGTGAGGTTTTATATTGGTTTTAGGTTGTTTTTTGAGCACTGATAAGCAGGGGCAGGCACAGCATCTGTCTCAGCAAAAGGCTACTTCTGTGCTTGTATGTATCCCGCTGTCAGATTGAAAAATGTGCTCTATCTCAGTAATAAAGATTTCTAGACCTGTAGTTAGTATCAAGAGTTCTCTGAAATAATTAATTGTGTGGTGTGTTTTCTGTTTTGTTGCATTTTGTTCCTCAGCTTTGTTCTGCATTGTAGGTTGATACGTTGAGGAAGGTCGATGTTCTCATTTTCTCCCATTTCCTTTTCATGCAGGCTTTCATATATATATATATTTTTTATGGCCCTGTATGGGGGTAATATGATTTGGAAAACCATCTTGATGTTTTTGGTTGGGAGTAGTGGAATTATGAATGTAGTGTAGAAAGCAGTTAGTTATTAATATTATGAACGCACCTAGAGGCTTGGGCTCCCTTTGTTCTGGGTCAAGCACAAATACACCAACTCTGTGTACGTTAAGGGTACTTGGTGAAATATACTGCTCCTTTCTACTAGGCTAAGCACTGGTGCATGGCCAGAACTTTTCTGACACAGTAGTGTTTTTAGACAACCACTGAGAGGCTTAGGGTAGGAAGGGATCTCTGAAGGTTTACTTGTGCTTTCTGGTCAGATGGCCCATAGCAGGTACCCGCTGCAATGTCACCTGTACTGGTCTGCGCTTTGATCCTTACCTGTAAACTCTTCGTTGACTCATCATCAATCCTCAGGCAAAACTCCATACATTTCAGCTGCTCTCTGACATACAGGGTGTTGACTCCCATCTCCTTGCCTTTGTTGCTTGTCCTTGCTAAAGAGCCTGTGTCTTTCCATTGCAGCAGTCCAATAAAGCAAGCCATCCTACCATGTCTCCATGATCCCCACAAGGTCACAGCTGTGCAGCTGCACCCAGATCTTTAATTCCTTGTATTTATTCTCTTTGTATTTATTCATACTTAAAATATATATATTAAAGAAATAAAAGTCCACAAATGATGGGAGCAATTCAGATAAAAGCGCAGTTTCTGCCAGTATAGCTGTGACTACAGTGGCAGCTTCTGCTAGCCAAGTTATGTCAATCAGCAGTCAGTCTTCACACTGCCAGTCAGCTGAGCTGAGATGTTAGAAATTCCAAAGCATGAAACTGTTTCCTACCCAAAAGAGCTTACAAAATACTGAAGTAAGAGTGTGCTAAAGTGTTTGAAAGTTGATAGTTTGTGCTTTTTATTTTTCAAGTTATACTTTTCATCTTGGTAATTTGTCATTTGACTAATGCTGGCTTTTTCTTTGATAGTTTGTATTCTTGTAGCTATATTCTTGTATTGTGATCCACTGGTTGCAGCAATGTGGACCAGCTGAAACGATTCTGTGCAACATAACTGTTTTTTCCCTGTCAGATAACGTTGCTCTTTAATTGAAGTGGTATCTTAAGTATTTTTTATATTTGATTTGAAAGTGCTAAAATAAAATCTTACCTCAGTGCATAACACCAATTTTTTGGCCTAACCAAACAGAAACCTCTAGGAGAATGGAGACAGATCCCACTGCACCTGCCTTGTGACTGTAATTTATGGAGGTGAAGTGAATCTAACATGGCAGGAACCGAGTCGTTCATCACAGATAGCAAGAAATCCAGCCTCCCTGGTGTTTTCTTGTCTTTACCTTTATTCACTACGCGTATCTGCATTTCTGTTGCAGCTTTTTTGATCTTTAAGAGCGTGTTCTATTTGGTCTGTTTTAAGTCAGGTACAACTATCATTTTAGGACTTAATATTTTTGACTAAGCAGAACTAAATGGAATTTTTGGTTAGGTTTTAGTGGATTGAGCCCTGATATTTTATCAGGGCGGAGAGAAGATTATTAGGAGTGAGTAGCGTTTTTCAGGAGCTGTTTGTAATGTTGACTTCAATCTTTGCAGCGAGGCATCGTTCTCAAATAGTTCAGGTAGTCTCAGATCTATTTTGGAATGCTCACTACTGCTAACCAAATTATTGAGGTGATAATTCCTAATGTTTTCAGTTAGATATTTTTCTGGAATATCAACCTGGCAACCTACTTCAGTGCTTTTGTTGCTGCCTGAAACTCTGAGTTCACTGTGGTAACCCAGTACAAATTCCCACTAGTAACCGGTTGTGCTAATCTAGGCTGAACAACGGGAAGACATGAAAGTTGTGCTCACTGCTCTTAGCTGGTCTCTATTTGTGTCTTTATCAAATTCATGTCCCTGTTTTTCTTTTTAAGGCCCTATTCAAAACTGCAGCGAGGCTGTTCCTGTTAAGTTCATGAGGATTTAAGCCAGACCATTAATGAGCTGAATTGAAAAACTTTGCCATTCTCACTTTTCCTAAGAGCCATCTCACTGAGATCAATGCTGCTCATTATGGAGCGAGTGAAGTACTAACCGATGTAGATGAAGGTCTGTCTGTCTTGCACTTCCCAGTTGCCTCTCCATCCGTTTCTACTGGCTTTCACTGTGGGGGATCATTGGTAGGAAGAGAGTGATGCTTTTAGATGGCATGGAGGTCTCAGTAGAGACCCCAGTTTTGATCTACATCAGTAGCACTGGGTAGTGCAGATAAGTGTGAACGTAGCAGATAAGTCTTTCCAATTAGCTGTGGCTAAAGAGCCATGAAGCACTCTAAACAAAGAAAATGGAATTCAGCAGGGCACAAAATGGACAAATTTACACTAATTATGGCTTTGTATCTAGCACCTTGATTCTGCTGGACTTATGTGCCTTTGATACTGCTGTAATGGACGTAGCAAAGCTTTTCCATGGTGTTTCAGAATAAAATGATTTGCAGTGCTGATTTAAGAAAAACAACATGAATTTCAGCTGTGAATGTGCTAGTGTTGAAAGCAACCCAAGTCTATCAGTGTCTCTTGGTATATAATATTGTATTCCTTTGTTACATTAGTACTGCGGAACCTGTTCTGATCTGTCACTAAGATGGGTATGAAACTGCAGTATGCAAAACTAAAGTATCAGGGATCTGCCCATTTACTTTGTATCCTCTTTTCCTGCTTCCTTTCTATGAAACAGTGGTTGTTTACTTCTCGGCATATTAACATCTGTCAAGTGGTGCTAAATATTTTGCTTTCATTTAGAACTAAGTTTCATTCAAGATATTCTTGTCGTGGCCTATAGTTGGTGTGAATACTGGAGTTAATGCCCTGATTTTAAGAATCTTTGACTTCTTTTTAATTTTCTTCTTACTGGCAAGGCACAAGTTACAGATGTGTGATGTTTTGCTGTAGTTCCACAGCTCAGGAATAGCTTTGTGGTGCAGACAAGAATTTGTACTCTAGAAATGGCTTCACTGAGGGCTTCATTAAGCATAGAAACGTATCTGAAATAACCTTTTATATATATGAACTGGGATGTGGATAGTACGTTTAACTAATCCCTCTAAGCATCGCTGCATGGCCAAGATGCTGTCATACCTACACCATTTTCTTTACCTTTCTTGAATCTGCAGCTGATGGGTAGAGTGAAGTTCTGCATCCTTAAACAATTATTTCTTAAAAAATACTAAATATTCCAGTAAGGGAAAGATTCTCTAGCCGTCATGGCATAGTTTGTGCAGAATTTATTGCCACTGTAGAATAACAAATGGGAGGAAGAAGTTACGTAAGGACCTCATTAAAACACTGACATCTCTCAACTGTCTGTTCCATGTTTAATACATCGAGAACTTGTGGATGCTCTGGATCTATTAGGAAAAAATCCCTTTGAGCTGAAGATGGAATGTTAGTTAGTCAGAATTATCATCTTCAGTCTCTGATGGTCACTAACTCCTATGTAATTATTTACAAGGAATGGTGGCTTTAAAACAGTTTTGAACTTTCTTTAATTGACTAGGAAATAATTTGCATATGTTACTTTTCCATCTGCTTCTACATCTACATCTGTAAAAACATTCAGGGCTTTGCTGACCAAAACCACTAACCTGAAATAAAGAGTAAATCGACATAGGTCTCATTTCTGTAAGTACAACTTCAGAAATTGTATTAGCGTGTTGCAGAACCATCGAGGCTAATTCCATTCACTAGGAATGTCATGACTCTTCTTGACTTGGAACGTTTTAGGATCATGCATTCAATTTTTCTTTGGATCTCAGTGATATTCATTACATCTAAAGTTCTGCCTTGTATAATTTTCTCTGTTAAAATGTGGATTTACTTACTAGAAGAAGGAATGGCTTGCTTCACAGAGCAAATGAAAGACTTATGTGGCATTATATCTGCATGTGTCTTTTCAGTATTAAGAATTTTCATGTTATAAGAAGCACATTTCTTCCTGTACAAATGTGAAATTGTGTTGTAAATGAAATCTCTTAATTACTGCTCCGCTTTGCTAAGCTATTTGCTTGAGTCAGCAACTGCTGAAAAGTACCATAATTATGAAGCAGAAATTTAGGACTGAAGATTTTAAACATTTCATTCTTCCCAATCATTAAGAGAATAGTGGCTTAGCATTCAGGAGGAAGAATGTTCTAGTTTCAATAAACAGTGTTCAAATTCTTGTATTACAGGCTTATGGTTTTTAGATTAGAGCGGCATGTTCTTGTTTCTCTTCTACCTTCTCACTGGCAGTCTAACTGTTGGGTTTGCATCTAGGTTTTAGACTGGTTAGTTTAGAGCTGTACTTTTTTAATAGTCTGGTTCTGAAACACGCTTCAAGTTAGGTGGTCTGTGTGTCTCTGGGGAAGTGTTGCCTTGGGACCAAAAGTTGATGGTGTGTTGTTTGTTCTTTTTACTTATTGATATATGAAGGTATTCTGAAAATTGTTCTTAGGGATTGAGAAGCTCGACTACAGTGAGATCTGTAGTTTCTATGGAGTTGAGGTGGCATGACAGCCTGCATGAGATTTGTGGACTGCTTCATAAAATCAACCAGTTGTCTGCCTAGGGCTGTGCAAAGTATCAATTTCCCATTCTGTCTGAAGCCCAGGTTAAAATCCTAATTTGTACTACGTGGAAAGTGAGCAATTTTACTTAGCGCTAGCCTTCATTTTGAGACAGGCTGTAGGATGCTTACACATTGTAGTGAATGCTGTGAATATTCTCATTGAAACAGGTGATGTCATCTGAGAGCGATGGCTCTCTTGTGGCATCCCCAAATGCACAGTGACCACTGCTAGTTGGACTTGCTCAGTTTCTTCTGTGCTTTACCTACATTTGGATTTTGCGTGCACTGTAGAACAGGTATTATTTAATGAAGTATTTGTACTGTGGTTAGCACAGAAGAACCATAGGTCTCTGGTAATGCCTGGCAACCTCAGTCCATAATGCCTAGTATGGTGCTCAGTAAATAAAGCATTATGCAGTTAGACAAAACTGGCAGGTCTCATTAAAAACACACATCTTATCCTGATGTTACTGAATGTACCTTTTAAACCATAGCCCAGATTCTCTCTCTCTTTACAAGTGAGAGGGTTTTCTTGTTTGCTGCTCATAGTTGTGGAGGACTCCAGTCTCTAGAAAACACAGGTAATAATAGGTATATTATTAAAACAGAGGTGGAAGTATTAAAAGCAAAGAAGGGAGGATGCAAAAGCCATTCAGTAATCCTCTGCGATAATGGCCTTAAGCCACGCATCCTTGTGATTTATATACTTGTTTTTATTTGTTCTGTTTGATGGAAAGCTTTGTCACTGAAGAGATTTGATAATAACCTGTTTGATATGATTGTAGTCACTTGTATTCATGGAAGAAATAATTTGAGGCCACTTATGGATTTAGTCATTCTTGCTATATGCATTTCACCTCTGATGTCACCTTCAGTGGTTTAGACGGAGCTAGACAAGGACTTATGCTCGCATTGTTCTATCCTGTTATACTACATAGAATTGTCTTCCTTTTTGTTTTAACATATTGGAAGACTGATGTGTATGTACTGTACCTTTACTTTGTGTACATGTAGTCAGCATACGTAAGTATAGATTGGCAGAATTTACAGCTTACTTGCTGAAAGTATGCTGTTAAAACTGTGAAAAAAACACATATTAAGACAAGCAATCTAAAGAAGAGGAAGAAATTAAAGAAATACACCAGTTTTTTTTTAACCTGTAATCTCTGTTGCGGCCTCAGTTTTACAGTACTTAATGTTGCTGAGATAAAATCTCTAGAGGATGAAAGTGAGTTTCAGATCTTAGACACCTGACTTATTCCAAGAGTCATGTTCTTGAGTAGCTGAAGAAAGTGGAAGTGGAAGAAAGATAACACGCTGGAGCAGGGGTCTAAGAGAGGCTTTGTTGATCTGTTTTGCTGGTTTTGAGGTGGGGGGGAAAAAAATCTGAGGGGATTTTTTTTCTTCTGAAACAAAATACTTGCTGCTCCTTGACTGTGCATCTTCTCTACATTAAAATGTTACCTTTGTTTATTATCCATAACCTTGTAATAAAAAAGTTGTTCTAGTGCAAGTCTTTTATGTTAGCTAAACTCACTTGGCTTCCCTGCTGTGACTTCAATAATGCATCATTTCCAAAGTTCAGAGGATTTAATGCATTTCAGGTGAATCTGTGAGTTGCTATTAGACGGTTAGAAGGGAAATAGCTGTAATGGATTGGATGCAAAAGCTGCTTTCCCAGCTTCTTTTCCGTCCCTCCCACTAACATGCAGAAGCATCTGCCTCTCATCTCCTCTTTGCCCGGCATGCTGTGAGAGTGCATTTTGACAAACATTTAATGAGCAGGGATCTTTGGAAAACCTATGAGACAAAATAACAGCAGTGAGAAATGAAAGTAATTTTGTCTCACTAGATAGATAGCTACTTACGCAATAGAGGGCGATGCTGTGGCAAATGAAAATGCTTCTGTAGTAAATGTTATCACAGCAAAAGAGCCTGTTGTTTCTACCTCTGCTGAAATACAGCATTTCTAAATTTACAACGATTATTTATAACTTCAAAAAAGTGCAGGTGGTTTTTGCTTATATTCTGCACAGAGGTTAGATGCTTTTCTTTTTGTTAGATTTCATGAATATATATTGTTTTTTGAGTTATCTGAACACTGTAAATGAGGGAGTATGTTTTTCAGTTAAAGCACTTACTAAGATTTTGAACTTTGCGTATTTGCAAATAGGAATAAGGACTTAAATCTTCCCCGTATCTTGAGGAAAGACTGGCATACAGAAATGACATGTATTGCTTCAGTTGGTGGAACGTATGCATGTGGGAGAGTATAAGAGGTTTGAGACCTCTATATTTTCCTGAATGTGGATTTTCTGCAATGATTTTACTTGTTATGTAGTCTGGTATAAGCAGATTTTTTTTTTTTTTAACGTAGTATTTAAGACTGGAGGGAGTCTCATAGTATGCTCTGAATGCACCCCCAAATCTTTAGTAAGTAATGCTACTGTTTATAGCACATGTGAAGCCTTAAGTAATTGTGCTAACATCAAGCATTTGGAGGATTGCAGTCATTTGAATTGGATTTAATAGTTGTTTGTGTCTGGTAAAGAACTGGCAAAAAAGGAGAGCTGAGCAGTTCTTGGGAATTCTGGAAGGAAATCAAAGACTCAAATAATCTTGCTCTTGGATTTCTGCATGTGCTTATGTAAAATGTATTCCTGACCTAATAGAGTAAAACAGTGTAAATTCTTCTGTATCCGCTTGGCTTGCCTGTATCTGTCCAGGCTTTCATAATTTCAGCATCTCTTAAGCAAAAAAGTTTGCGAAGCTGAAGTGGAATGGAGATGCTGGGTAGAAATATTTGTATGGAGAATGAGTACATTCTGCAAGTTGTGTGCTGGTGCCTTCAGGAAGGATACATAAGCGTGGAAAATCATGAAACAAGAAAATAGAATGGAAGCCTTGTTTAAAAAAAAAAAAAGACAGACAGG
>PPHD01021585.1:0-13192 GCA_002909625.1 Bambusicola thoracicus | reverse complement strand
AAAAAGGAAAAATGGCTATAAGAAGAACAAGTAGTTACCCTAAATTTGTTGGAGGAAGGCTGCAAAGACAGTGAATGGTCTGAAGGAGAAACATCTGAGGAGTGGCTGAGGCCCCTTGGTTTGCTCAGCCCAGAGCAGAGAAGCCTGCAGCTGCTCAGTCATCCTGTCTATAAGAAATTCCCCAACATGCTCTTAAGAACAACCTCCAGAAACAACTTTGGTACAGACTTCAAGATTCTCAGAATGCTCCAAGAAAGCATCCTTTACAACTACACAGGATCTAGCAGTGTCAGCTTTGAACAAATAACTGCTCCATGTACACAGTGCTCAATGAAAATCAAGTTATTTGTATGTGGAGAACGAACTGATGAATGACGAACAGGAAGAGGTAACAGGCAACACATCTTTTCAAAAATATATAAAAAAACATGCCATAAAACGTTTTTCTGGAGTATGAGTTTGAATATCTTTGTATGTTTGCAAGTATAAGACAGGTATGGAAGACAGTGTAAAATTAATTTAATTTTAGCAATAAAGATCCTACACAGAGATCAGGAATAAAAGCTTTCTGACATTTCATGCCTAGTCATCCAAAAAAGCAGGAAAGGAAGATATAATGATCCTAAAATAACATTTGCCATATTTGGAACATCTGTTCCAGTTTGCATTTATATTTCTCTCATGTTTTCATCATTTCCTTCCATCTTATCACATGTGATTCAAAACAGTATTAAAACAGGTTTTCTAAGCTTTCAAAACAAGAGGAAAGAGTGGAGAAACGTACACATATCTCTACATTCATCCCTAAAAATTAAAATGTGCTACAGGTAACAACATTTATCATTTAAGGCAGTTTCTTTACAGCATCTCTGCTCTTCTAAAAACCAACTCAGACTTTCTGCTCTCTCTAAAGGCATTTCTTTGGATCCTGCTAAGAACTCAGAAGTTAGACTTCAACAACAGGAACAGAAAATAAAATAATCTCACCTTCAGATGCTCAAATGTTGCCACTGTGCTTTGAAGCACTTTTCTGTCACAGAATGTATTACACTAACATAATGACACAATAGTGTCTGGCTCTGATGGAGGCAGGGAAAATGCCTGTTCTTTAAAGAAATCCGGAATACATTTCCTAGCTCATTTTTTGATTATTTCTTTATAGGAAATTAATAGATCTAATGCATTAGCTTTGTCTATTAGGTAGGTAATTGGATTCTGCAACTGTGATGATACTGTTACTCCTTTATGTGTTAACACTGTATAATCCAAAGAAGAAAATGTGACAAAATGAAAAAGACATAACAGCAATTACAGACAATGGCATAATCCAAACAGCTAACACAGAAAATGCCTTGATTTCAATTAAACCATGCTATTTATACAATCATTGTTAAAGTTGTTGATCTAATTATGTATTAATATACAACGGAAAATCAGGAACTTGGGACAGCTACATTACTGTTGGCATGACAAAAGAACAGTCAGAGCCACATGCACTGCGATAATACTGCAGATAACAGATTTGATATTTTTCAAGTAAAAAAAACCAAAACAAAACAAACAAACAAACAAACAAAACTAACATTGTTACACTTGTTGATCATAAATCTTCCCAAGGCTAGTAATTTCCTAATTTAACAAGTCTGACCACATAAACTACCCATCTTTGCTAGTGCATTATTTGTATGAACACATTTCCATTGCAGATAGTGGATCTATATTTTACCATCTGGAAGCTACGTTTTAAAGAGAAAAGCAGATACAATTGCACATCAAACAAACCTACAAGGTAACTAATGTAGAGCTATGCTACCAGCTGGAATTTGTATCACAGCAAAGTGACTGCACAAAGTAAAAATGATACAAGCTGGGAACTTATTTTAAACATAATACTAAAATATTAGAAATTAAAACTGGAATGATGCTTCTTGAAAAATTCAATCTGAAAGGTTACTTAAAGCTTGACTAAAAATCTCCAAATGAAAGCTACAGTATTTTTAGACAAGTTTCTTACTGCATTAATTACACATTTAAAATTTTTTGTGGATATTTGCATACATTGTTGAATGATCCTTTAAATGAGCAAGAGAGCCAAGATCACAGTCTATTCGAGTTGCATCTTGGTAAATGCAACCATTCCACCAGCTACTTCATTTGCCTTTGGTGGTTTAATGTTTCTTTTTATGGAAAGGGCTTGCCTCCCTCACTCATAGCAAGTGTTTCCTAATTGTTTTTTGTTACCCTTCTCCCCCCAGTAGATTTTAAAACAACAGCGTAGAACCTTCAGGTAAAAAAAAAATCCTGTTTGTTTATTCTAACAGAATGTAAACCCCAGTGTGACTTCTCTGGCCAATGAAGGCTAAGCAACAGCCAGAACAGTGGGAGATGAAAGGCATCACTGACTATTAATCACGGAAGATAAACACTTCCTTGGACAATAAGTTACTTTCAAAAAACAAACAGAAGTCAATTTACTTTGAGGTATTCCTATGGGACAAAATAGAGAAATTTGTTTGATAAATTATTCATCATAGATCATTCACACAGTTTTAATTATGATACTCTTCCCGTAACAGTCAACACAGAACAGTCAACAGAAAAGCTCTGGGGACTCTAAGGCTCAAGACAACTGACTGTAGGAAACAGAGTTTTCACCTTTGTATTGACAGCATGTATGGAAACTGGATCTGATGAGTAAAAGCTAGTATCACCTAGTAATCTTCATGGTTCATGGGAAAAGAGCAGGAAAAGGAATTAGCAAGATAGGGATATCTCCCACGAGCTGCTGGATGAATACACATACAATTACAAGCATTCAGCCTTTTACGGGGTATGGTCCCAAGAGGTGTAACAGAAGTGATGACAGACAGACCTTACCTTCCAGAAAATAAGGCTGGGATGCATGAGCTCCTGAATGCTGCAGTGGTCCCTACTGGTCAGAGAGAGAAATGCAGACGCTGAGACTGCCACTGTCAATGTTCCCATCGTAACATGAAAAATATGACAGTTTTGAAGAGCTAAGTTATCACATGGAATTTATGAAAACCCTTACCTTCTTAAGAGCAGAATAACCTCAGCACCAATCAAAAACTTTGAGTCTCACATCAGTCACGATGCACCTTTCAAATATCTGACTCAAAGCACTACTTGACTGCATTAGAAATAATAAAAACATTGCACTAAAAACAAAAACTGATGAAACCTTCATAACCACTCCACTGTATCCCTTTTATACTTTCCTCAGTAAAATTTTTCCTCTTACTTTAAGGAGACTTAAAGACTAGTGCATGGAAACAACTGACATGAAGCGAGATAAGAGAGAAGCTAAGACCCAAATGAGCAATATCAATACATTTTTCACCTTTCAGGCATAAGAACAAAGACAAAAAAAAAAAAAAAAAAAAAAGATTGAGAGATGGTATTCAGAGAACAACCCCCAAAAAATTAATAAAAAAAACCTTTCAGAAATCTTTCATTTCTAGCTAGTTGGCTATTCTGAGAATAAGCCTACAGGACCAAAAAGAAAAATAACCCTGAAAACTTAAAGAAAAAAAAGAAAAAAGAAAGCAGCGGTACTTTAATTGTGCTTTTTGTATGTGCATGCATGCATGATTCACTTTTCTTCATTAAGTCTGACTAGAGTCCAGGAAGATGAAAAATTTATCTACAAACATGGGAAACAAACACGGCTGTCTATTCCAACTGTTAAAGATCATAATTTCTTGTCTATATTTATATTGCCCTGACACTACCTACAGCATACAAACATGCTCAATGGAAAGTTCACTTCCTACATTACAGCAGAAGTTGAGGCAACTATATCACCTCATTACTGAAATCCTTGGACAAGTTTCTTTATCTTGTTTCTTACTTCAAAGAAACCACTCTTTCCCAGAGCCCTATCATAAAGTACTTACATGGGACACAGATTAGACTGTTTCAAATGTAGTGCAAATGAGAAAAGAATAAACAAGAAGCTATTGCGGAGGCACCTGAGTCTGCTAAATTCTGGGAGTGATAGAATACCAACTGAAGTCAGAGGGGAATGGCTGATTTATCCAACTAGTTATCTTTGCCTTCTTAAATGTTTTTTCACAAATAATAGAACCCTGTTCTTCAACTAGATGCTGGCAAAATAATGCTAACTCAGAATCAGATAGCCCACAAACCTGAGATATTACTGTAGGAAACAGATAGTATAAAGCTGTCTTAAAGCTTTTCTGAAGAATCATCTCCACCTGTAAGCAACTTACTTAAGACCACTGGCAAAGTAGCAGGAGAGGTCCAAGTGTCATGGCCACACCCTGTTCTGCCCCAAAGGCTCTATTACCTGGTAAGATCTTTATGACAGAGAAGACATTGTGTCTATGCTGGGCAGCGCCTTAGTACTTCACCCTTAGCAATGCAAGTGGCTACTACTTGCAGCATTGCACCTGTCCAACCAAGCTGCACTTGGTGCCCCCCAGGAGTTTCTGTAGCAGACAAGTTTGCTGCTACTGTTGTAGCACTGTGGATCTCATGCCTCTCATCTGCAAAGCCCAGTATTGCTCTTCTGGCATCTCCCTAGGGTAAGAAACTACCAACAGCAAGCAACTTGCTCCTCTTTACCTCCCTCCTTTCACATCATTTTGAGGATTTTAGTTTATGCCAGAAAAAGCCAAACATAGACAACAACAACAGATGCAACAGTCACTATTATCCAGTACTAGATAGACACGGGCATTAAAAAGTCAGTTAATGTGCAACACTCATACCTGATTAGAATATTCCAAACAGTGCTAAGTTCATAATAAACACAACGAATGGGGAATTTGAGTACGTCCTGATGAAAAATGTTAAGGGAAATGCATCCTTGTCTTCATCAGCAGATCTGCATTGAAGACCATCCTGACTACACTCTTCTATAGGAACCTGCCATTACTATTTCTGTCAGGCACATGGGGACAGTTCTTATGGTTTTCTTATTCTTTGTCTTATTTATTTTTCTCTGAAAGGCTGTCATAACATTGTAGTGCACGGCATCAGCTATAGACAATGCTAATTCATTCCAGCATATGTGAATCTGCTTCTACATTCACTATTACAGCTGTTAGGATGCCAGAACAGTCTATGAAACCTCTAAAATCTTGCTGAGGATTCGTGTATACAACAATACAAAGGAATGCCTTAAGAGGATTCATAGCTTCCATACAGTCCTCCCCATACACCAGTCACCAAACATTCCACTATATTTCCAATTCATAACCTGTTGCTGAATTCATCCACAGTCAGTATTAAATACGCTTCTATGAGGTGAAGAGAACTTCAGAAAGAGTCATGAATGATGTCAATTTCTTGGGATAGGACAGGATAGGATCAACCAATGCTACACTCTACTAGTGATAGATCCAGTGCATCACTGGCAGAACATAGAATCACAGAACCATTTGATTTAGAAGGGACCTCTAAAGGTCATCTAGCCCAACTCCCCTACAGTGAAGAGGGACATCCACTGCTAGCTTAGGTTGCTCAGTCTTGTCCAGCCTGACCTTCTTGAATGTCTCCAAAGATGGGGCAATAAATAAATAAATAAATAAATCAACCAACCTGAAAAACAATGCAGCCACAGGTCACAGCCAACACAGATGAATGTAAAACTGTTAAATGAACTTAACCTCCTTTTATGACAAGGTTACCCATCTAGCTGACCAAGAGAAACCAGCTGATGTAATCTTTCTGAATTCCAAAAAAGCTCTTGATACTTTTTCTCAAAGTATCCTTCTGGACAGAGCGTCCAGCATACAGCTGGACAAGTACATAACACAGCAGATGAACAACTGGCTGATGGTGTAAGCTCAAAGGGTTATAGTGAATGAGGCTCCACAACACTGGTGGCCAGGCACTAGTGGGGTTCCACGGGGTTCCATTTTATGGCCTGTTCTATTCAATGCTTTCATGACTTCCATAGAGGACTTGAAGGTATACAAAATAAGCTATCACATGGCACTACATTAGGAAGGGCTGCTGACTCTCGAGCATGAGAGGCCTTGCAGAGATCTTGACAAATTAGAGTGCTAGCCAGTCAAGAACTGCATGAAGTTTAACAAGAGCAAGTACTGGATTATGCACCCAGGATAGGGCAAGCCCTGGGTCTACATACAGACTGGAGGAGCCAAGGCTGAAGAGCAGCATCATGGAAAAGGGTCTCCAGCTGATCACAGGTAGAATCTGAGCCAGCAGTACACTCTGACAGCCAAAAGGGCCAACGACACTCTGCAGTGCATGCAGCCCAGCACTGTCTGCCAGGTGATGGAAGAGGTTTTCCTGCTCTGCACTGTCCTGCTGCACCTCAAGCACTACGTACAGGTTTGGGCACCACAATATGAGAACATAGAATTTGAGAGAGCATCCAAAGGAGGGCAATGAAAATGCTAAGGAGTCCAGAGAACAATGTGTATGAGGTGTAACTAAAGTTCCTTTCTTTGTTCAGCCCAGAGAAGAGAGCAGGCTGAGGGGAAGCTTCATGGCAGCCTCATGAGGAGAACAGAGAAGCAGCATTGATCTCTGTTCCCTGACAGTAACAAGACAGGAGGGAACAGCATGAATCTGCATCAAGGGAAAGTCAAGTTGATTGTTAGGAAAAGTTCCTTCACCAAGACAGTGGTCAGGCCCCGGAACAGGCTTCCCAGAGCAGTGACTATGGCACAAAGTCCACAGGAATTTATCTGGATGGTGTTCTCAGAGCTCAAGGGTTTGCATTTTAGGTGGTTCTATATGGAGCCAGTAGTTGGACCAGGTGATCATGGTGGGCTCCCTTCCAACTCAGTATATTCTATAATTCCAATAAAAAGGAGAAAGCCAAGTACACTCAGATGATAGGCTTTTATCATGCAGAAGAGAATGATTACAAACATGTCAGGCTGACATCTTTGCCCAACTTTGGCCCTACTCTACAACTAAGGAACTGCCTGTGAATCACTGGACTGTATCTGATCCCACTTACACCCTCACAAAGTTGGATTCTCCTCCTTTGGTAAGGAGGCTATGGGAAGAAGCTCAGCTAATGAGGTCCCTGCCCTGTCAGCCCAGATAACCCCTGTGACTCTTAGCACCCTGACAGCATTACGGATTAAAACAATGATATAGAAAGGCATCATATTCAAGGGTGAATTATGACTTTGCTAACCTCTAACGTTCTCTAATATTTTCTTTTCTTAGAAAGGACCTGTAGTATCAAGGAATATGAATGAATAGCACATTGTGACCCCAGAATCACAACAGCATTAACTTTTATTTTCTTTAACTGTTTATTACTCCTCTGCTTTCTCCAGTTCACTGACTTTGTCACAGTTAAAGTATTTTTACTAGAAATACAGAGCTAATGACAGAACATTTTCAATCAATCTTTACTTCACTCTGATTTCAACTGAGGAAAACAGTAAAGTTGTAACATACTTCTATCATGAACTGCTAAGTGTCCTTACTAAAGCATGTGAACGAGAGGCAGGACATCACTGATTTCAGAAAGACAGTTATGTTAAACTTCATATAGTTGTCAAGGCTTTGTCATTTACGTTTCAAATGCTGTGTCAAATGTAGAGGTCTTCCACTGGCAAGTACAATATGGCAGTGTGCCTAACAGAAACAAATCATCTGTATTTTCAGCCTTCCTGAGCAGAAACAAGTACTTCTGTAGTGTGGAGTGGATTACAAGAATGAAGTGATTATATAGACATGTGCTAAACTTGTTTACAAGAACATCAGTCTTAGGTGTCAAGTTGAACTTGAGACCAAACCTATCACTGCTTTTGTAAACTGCTATTAAATCTGTACAGTTCACTGCAGTAACATTAAAGCAGTGAAAGTATTACTGAAATCATTCATCTGACAACAGACTAAGCCGAACTCATCTGCTCTCAGGTTTACGAGGAAATGCAAGAAATTCCCAAAGCAAAAAGCATACCATTCACCAGGAAAATAAATCCAATCATTTATTTAAATTTCAAGAGACTTTGTAATCATTGAAGTGTTTGTACAAAAGTTCTTCTTCCATTTCCTCTCATGTTCTCCATATTAAACAGGCTAAAAAGAACATACTAGGTTTTTACTTTTTTAAAAAGAAATTGTTGGACTCTTCCCCTCTTTAGTAATATTACCAAATGTTTGTACAGACAGATAATCAAGCAGCATTCTAACAGTTATTTCATGTGACAAAGTAAGCAGTTTCCCATCTACTGAGAAAGCTGGACTATGGAGAATGAGGAATGTAATTGCATCTTATGTTAGCATTATTAATTCACAAAGTCTTTCTGCCATGCAGATTTATGGATTTGTGGATATGAAAATGAAAAAAATCTTTTCATGCTTCGATATGTTTTCCCCCATTATAAGTAACTATTTCTCCCAGAAAGCAAAAATTCTTTGTGAAAAATTAATGTGCACGGAAAACTTATTCTTGTGCCAAAACCAGTTCTTTGTGATAAAGCATCATAGATCCAGAAAACCCTGTAAAGTTTAAGAATCTCATAATACAATAGCCCTCTACAAGATGCATGGAATATACTAGATGCACAGTTATTTTAGACAGCAGCAATATCTTAGGAATAAGGTGAACACTGCACTGTAGCTTTAGGTGACAGCACCAACTGCTTAGTCAGTACTTTGAAGTAAAGTCTTACAGACCTTGAAGCCATGATTTGATCATAATCTCCACATGAAATAAGATCCAATCATCATAACAAAAAAATACACTGCTTACAATCTATTTTTTCACTCAGTTGCTAACCCTATGGGGTTTATTCTCACTGCATCTGTTCCTCATTCATTAAACAGTTATTATTTCAGATGTATAATTTGTTGTTCATTATTTATAGTAAGAGTTATAAAAAAAAATAGTTTTCTTTCAATTCAGCCTAGCAGTAATCTCTTCATCTCCAACTGTCTGGCAATGTCCAGTAACAATGTGCTCAACCCTGTATCAGAAGTCAATTCACAACTATGCAACCAGTCTTTTAGACTAATAATAAATTCCATTCTCTATTTTATTTTCATATTGAAAGTAACTGTGCACTGCACGCATAGCAGCTAGATAACAGATTTGTAGTTCATCGTGCCACAATTTCTAAGAAAGCACAACTGAGAATACACAGTTGATGTACTGGAAAACTTTTTCTTAGTGTGACTAACAGTAGAAAGTGTCAGATGTGCAACTTTTATGACTCCAGTCTTGAAGTCTGAACAAGTTCAGAGCTGCTGCTCAGCATAAGCATAAGAAGAATAAGAAAGATGTCTGCTCAGTAGGTTTTCTCCTCTAAAAAGCCCTCAGAATGAAGTAGTAAAGTATGCTGTCATACCTCAGCTTCCCTTCATCTTTCTCCTTAACCTAGGATTTTCCTCAACCTCCCTTCGTTCAGCTCTTCCTGATAGTCTGGTTCACCAGTGCATGAAACAGCAATCCTTATTTCTGTACCTTGAGACATACCCCTGCTTTGTACTGCTTTTTAGGTCATAGTAAGCACAGGGAATTCTCACATCTGCCTAAAATAAATGCTGGAGCTCTGAGTCAACAACTATTTCCAGATCTTTGCGACAAAATAACCCAGTCAGAAATTCCCTGTAGACAAATCCCAGGACCTATCAAGGTTAACATCCTTAGAGGAAAAAGCCCCTTCATCTCCACCAAGGACCACTCCAAACATCACTGATCTTTGCCAACTGTTTGCCGCTGAGATCTCCCAGCCATTTCTCTGAGAAGCTACCAAGAAGCTGCCAAAAATCTGACATTTGCAGAAATACATTATGTTAAAAGCCCTGAAAGAATCCTGGTCAGTCAATAATTGCCAGCCACAGCTTAAGCCATCCCTGTGGTTTAATGCTTAGGAAATTTATTTAATCTAGTTTTCAAAGGGGTTATGGAAATATGATCTGAATAATTCATGTCTTCTGAACTCTTTCTCAAATTTTGAGGCAGCATTTAATTTCATCACAAAAAAAAAAAAAAAAACCACTGAAACCTTGGACTATGCCACTGTGATGTCACAAATCAGCTTAGATGAAGTTTCTATGAAATGTGATGAGCACAAAGCACTTCGAAAGACCAAAGTATAATTTTTGAAAGGCATAAAATAGGAATCAGTATCAAGCTTTATTTATGGTGCAATCCTAATGCTTAATTTCTGTTTCTTTTTCTCAGAATAGGGACTGTATGAAAGTGTTTAATTTCAGTATCAGTAAGACCAGTAGATATCATAGGATCTTTCCTCTTTGCTTGAAGAAGGCCCCGAGTCAGGGAGGTACTTGGAAAATTCCATTATGTAAAGTTCATTGCTGCTTATCTTGCTCCATCAAGGCACAAACATGAAAGTGGTTTTGCTTTTCGGGACGATAAATAGAAAATGAGAAAATTACTCATTTTGTATACAAAGAGAAAAAGCCATTTATACATAATCCTGAGCCACAAGTGCAGTTTGTTGCTAAACAAAGTAGCACTATATCTTCTATGGTTGCAGGAGGAAAAATGATTTTGTCATAGGAAAAACAATTTGGAAAACAGGAACACATCATTTCTCTGAGCAGTACAATTATTTTTTTCATATATAACAATGCATGCTCTTAGAAATACAAACATTGATGTTTAAAATGAGAGGAATATTAGGAGGAAAATTGAAAGTAATTGGAGAGTGATTTTGCTAATTATACTCAGAACACAAACAGAAAAACATTTGAAAGCAACAAGGTATGTTGACATAGCACATCATAATGTATCAGAAACAAGGAACATGATTTTAAGCTTATGTCAAACTTTTTTATTGAACACAGTGAAGATAGTTACCTTAATTGCTAACACATTAAGTTACATGCGACTTGAAGCCTTTTACCATGAGGTACACGAGAAATTATTCAACAATTTTTTTTAGTGGATAACAGCTGCAATATTACCATTCACTTTAGACTTTTGAGTTGTCTATGTTGCTCAGCTAGATCCAGTAACAAATCTCTCTAATCGAACATAAAATTATTAAAGATTTACTGTCATTTGATGTACTAGATGTCTCAACTGCGATACAGAAAGTTCAGTGGTTTTCACCCGAGGTGAGGATTACAAATCCAGGTTCTATTCTTCCTGTCACAGGCATTGGAAACTGAAAACTGTTGACTTTACAATGACTAGGACTGTACAGGTAGCACAACAGACAGCTGCTATGAAATCAGTAATAGCTCACACACAGCTCGGGATAGCAGAAATGGATTTTCTCATATCGCAGACCTATTAGTATTGATCAGATACCCAGAAGGAGAAAATGAACATATGGATGGATAGACTTAAGCAACAAGTCAGTTTTCTTATCTCAGCACTGAGAGAAATACTTGTAACACACTTTGTCTTCCTAGTAACAGCCATTTTATAAACCCAGAAAGGGACTACAGACTTCTTGTAATATAATCAATGCTGTGAGGCAGGTTGTCTCTGGCTTACCCCACAGGGTTCAGATCAGTTCTGTATCATTTCAATTTTCTTTTTTTTCAAAGTGCTTTTTTCAAAAACATGCAAAAAATCCCCTCTACTCTTTTTTTGTTGTTGCCCAGTTCCCCCTAAAGATGAACAGTTCACCAGTTTGATCTGATAGCCCTGGAACTAGCCTATTTATCTATTCTTTGAAGGGAATAGAGCAGAGTAAACAACAGTAATAATATTTATTAGCAAGGGAATGTTAACATGCTGGAAGTTCAACTTCAAATTCAAAAAATTACCTTTCTGATCCACCAAAGAGAAAGAAAACGAGGTTACAGAACCCTGGAAAATGGTTTGTTGCATCAAAAGACAGGACATTATCAAAAACATTGGGTCACCCTTGCAATGTCTTGAAAAGCCTGGGAGGAGATGGAAGAGAGAACCAGTTGCCTGCCTGCATTTGCACCATCAGCAGAAAACAGTATTTGCCACTCCCTTTGCAGCATACTCTTGAGTTGTCTGACCAGCTGAGGCCAGATGTTGGGACAACCCTTCTCCCATATTATTCCCAGAACCTAAAAACTTCTCTGAAGATATCCCAAGATATTTCCCAGATAAGTAGGAAGATAGAAATCAGTATGAGGTATGTCATCAGGGGTTTCAAAAGAGTGATAACAACATTTTTATGAAGAAATCATAGAAAAGAATCGTAGGACTGGAAGGGACTGTCAACGGTTTATGGGCTGGTCTGGCCCAGTTCCGCAACTAGTGGGGCAGAGGGATTTTGCAAAATTCACATCTCAGGGAAGGGAAACAGGGGACCACAAAATAATTAAAAACAGCAGCAACGACCTGAGGAGAAACAAACTCACTAAATATAGTATTGGAATGCAAGATAACACACTATAACACAATATAAATAAAAAATAATTGAGAGAAAGATTGTCCGAGAGCCAAAGGCCTTACACTAATACTGAAGCCTTGAGTGCAGTCGGGAGCAGCAGAGAGATGATCCAAAAGTGAGCATGACGAGACGAGAAGAGGGCAGAGTCAAATGACCTGCGCCCTTATATCTGTTCCCTTGAGCAGGAATGATAACAGTACTCAAAAAGGCTCTTGGGGAACGTAGTTCTTCTCTTCCAAGCAGGTACCCAGAAATAAGGAATTTGCTCTTTAACTCCCAGTACACTGCATGATCTTGTGATGTGGAATACTGATAACCAAAAAACATAAAACCATGACAGGGACCCACAAGGATCATCCAAAGTCCAACTCCTGGCTCCAAACAGAACCACCCCCAGTGTTTAAACCCTATGTCTGAGAGCACTGTCCAAATGTTCCTCGAACTCTGGCAGTTTGGGACTGTGACCACTGCCCTGGGGAGCCTGTTCCAAGGTTCAACCACCCTCTGGTGAAAAACCTTTTCCTAACACCCCATATCACAGAATCACAGAATGGCAGGGGTTGGAAGGGACCTCTAGAGATCATCGAGTCCAACTTCCCTGCCAAAGCAGGTTCCCTATACCAGGTCGCACAGGTAGGCGTCCAGGTAGGTCTTGAATATCTCCAGAGAAGGAGATTCCACAACCCCCCTGGGCAGCCTGTTCCAGTGCTCTATCACCCTCACCATAAAGAAGTTCTTGCTCACATTCGTGCGGAACTTCCTATGCTCTAGTTTCTGGCCGTTTCCCCTTGTCCTGTCCCCACGCACTACTGAAAAGAGTTCGGCCTTGCCACTATGGCCCCCACACCTCAGGTATT
>PPHD01021584.1:3085-13192 GCA_002909625.1 Bambusicola thoracicus | reverse complement strand
TGATAGGATAAGGGGGAATGGTTTTAAACTGAGAGAGGGGAGGTTTAGGTTGGATATTAGGAGGGAGTTTTTCACCCAGAGGGTGGTGATGCACTGAACAGGTTGCCCAAGGAGGCTGTGGATGCCCCATCCCCGGAGGCATACAAGTCCAGGCTGGATGTGGCTCTGGGCAGCCTGGTCTGCTGGTTGGTGACCCTGCACATAGCAGGGGATTGCAACTGGATGCTCACTGTGGTCCTTTTCAACTCAGGCCATTCTATGATATACATGCTCCCTTTGCTCTAGTTCTGCACCTTGCCAGTTCCTAGTGATGCCTTCCATTCATTCTCCCAACTCTACACTCACACTTCCTAACTTCACTTGCATCACTTGCAGAACTGACCGCCGCAGATCACATTTTAATGACTTTGAGTCCCATGGTGACCAGCTTGCTAACACAGCCTGTCAAGGAGATTCACTGCCTTATTAGCTACTACAAAGATAGTTATTCCTGATGACACTTAGTGCAGAAAGCAGGGAAAGTGCATTTGATGAGCAAGTAAAAACATATATTCAAGACTCCCTCCATTATTTCAGTCTCAGCTAAACAAAGACTTATAAATCAACTTACTTGCACTCCCTATTTGCTACATTTGGCACATACACATCTGAAGAATTTTTCCTCATGATAAACTGCTGAATAATTGAGCATTCCTTTGAGCATAACATTTTAATTTCAGTTTAAAGAACACCACTAAAGGAAGTAAGTTATGTTATTAAAGAAAATCTGTAGGAACACACAGTACATTCCCTAATGTAACCACACAAATGTCAGCAAGCAAGACTAACTGCTTTAATATATTACTTTTTCAAGTCTTAAATCAGAAGCTGTCTGGATATCATCTTTAGTAGCCGTCTCCTACTTTGAATCTTGCAATTCAAACACTGAAGCAGAAACGAAGCTCCACACTTAAAAATCTATGTAAAACTACAGACTGCTGGCCTACGTGTTTCACCATCCATCTTTACCTATTCACAAATCAAGCTACTGAAAATGAACCTGACTTTCCCCACTGACTGTATATATATATGCACATCTGCCATTAAGGGCACTCTCCTGTGGATGCTGTAATTGTAACTCCCATGATAAGCTGCAGCACTGGAAGCCAACGCTGGGATTCGGCTTAAATGCACAAACTTGGTTCTATTAAAAAAGGCACCTGCAAATGAGTTAGGCAGGGTTTTGGTGGTGGGGAGCTGCAGGGCTCCTCTCTGTGAGCAGAACCCATCATGCCAGATCAGAGCCAGCTCCAGCTGCTCCAAACGCGACCTGCTGCAGGGCAGAGCTAAGCCATAAGCAGTACTGGTTGTGCTCTGGGAGAGCAGGTTTAAGGAATAAATAAGGCTGCGCAACTGCAGATGGGAGAGAGGAGTGAGAAATAAGAGAGAAGCAGCCCTGGGGCCACCAGGGTCAGTGCAGGAGGAGAGCAGGAGGTACTCTAGGCATGGAGCAGAAGCTCTCTGTAGCCCAGGAAAGGCCCATTGCAGATCAAACTATCCCTGTGCAGCCCAAGGGCACCATACAGAGCACATCTCCAGGTGCAGCATGGGCACAGAGCAGCCATGGAGGAGCGGGAGAGGCCAAGAATTATGGACTGAGCACAGCCCCTGCTCCTCTGTGCCACAAGGAGGAAGAGGGTGAGTAGAAGGAAGTGGCTTTTAGTTGTCACTGCTCTAGTCTATTGGCAGTAGTCAATAAACTATGTTCATCTCCTCACGCAGAATCTGTTTTTGCCTCTGATGGTTAATTGACAGGTGATCTCCTTGTCTTTATCTAAACCCATGAGCTTTTCTTCACTGTGTTTTCTCTCTCTGTTTAGTTGAGGAAGGGTGGTAACAGTGCGGCATGGTGGACTTCTGCTGCCCATCAGTGTGAAGCCACCCCAGATAGGCACAATGCTCAACTCCCATCCTGAGCCCTGTACTGTCCCCTGTTGGCTTCCAGCTGCTGCTTCAGGAGTGCTGGGTGCCCCCACGGATAGTGCACTGCATCTACATGCCCTGTCTTGGAGTACACATAGATATCTCAAACAACATAATACAACTAACTGCATGCAGCTAAAAGCTTTGGTCAAAAGGGTCACACAAGTCTACAGCATTAGAACGTGCATTAAAGACTTGCATAAAGACAGCAGCCCACCCAAACCTCACTGGTACTCTGGGAATTTACTCCTGCATACGATACATTTGTGTAACCCTAAGGTAAACTGGTGCTATGAATATGCTACAGGACAGCCAAGAAAAAGAATTTTTGAAGGATATAAGTACCTTTCAAAACAATTTCGCTTTAATGAAGGCACTCTCAAGCATTATTCACGTTTTACTGTCCTATGTGAGCTATAATTTTAGCATCTAACACAATCTTAGGATGTTCCTTTGCATGGTGAGAGACAGGGTGTCCATTAAGTACATTAAATTTAATTGAGCAAGTAAGCTGAGCCTACTGCTAAAAGTGAAAGAGGAAGACATCTGAATTAAATACAGGAGCAAAAAGAAACTTTAGAGCCCTCAAATGATAGCTTCTTGATAGATGTAGCACCATTAGGTTTTCATGTATTTTGTTCAGATAAGCTTAAAAATGGAAAATTGCGACACGAGGATTGAAAGATGCATCATCAAATGATAAACAGCAAACCAGTATTCTGCAGTGCTTTTTAAACCACACGTTCTTTTTTGTACAGAGGTTGTTTCTCATATTAGTGTATATATATATTTATAATCTCCATTCAGATTTACTGTAGGGAAGCGTATCACCTAGCAGTTGCTTTGAGGCCAACGGAAAATAAGCTCTTGACATGATTTTCTCTCTTTGGAAAGTCAGAACAGTAGGAACTGAAAGACTCTTTCGTAGGTTTCTTATTAATTTTCCATTTTTAGGGCATTCTTTAGGAAGAGACCTAAAAATGCCTCTTATCTGAACGTCATTGTGTCATACTGAAGCTCTTTTTCAGGCAATAAAAAGAAAAGGAATACTCTTCAGGAGAATTTCCTCCTTTACTGAAGACAGTGAAGCGCCATTCACTCATCCCCCAAGAAAGATGGCAAAGAAAAAAAGCTTTTTTACAGCTAAGCAACTACAGCAGAATTTGCTTTTACAAACACCAGCATTATTTCTTAATGAAAGTTCTTAGCACCAGCCCAAATTACGAACCACATCTTCCCAAATACAAACTGGTAAATACCAGACCCCGAATGCACCTACTTCAATCAAAAAAGCCTGACTGCCATCACACCTGAGCACTTATCCATGACAGAAATGTGTGTTCTACAGTTGAACAGGATGTGGCTATATACTGGAATGGATTCATTTTTGTTTCATTAAGAGTATGTGGGGAACCCTGATTTTCAGCACATTCTTTTCTACAGCGCTGGGACCGTGGCAATTAGTGTACACACGTCAACAGTACTATCCAACAGTACAGAAAAAAGTTTTGTCAGGAACAGAAACTCCAGAAGAAAAACAACAGAACTAAATGAGGTCCCCCTCCCCAGAATGTCATAATTACAAAAAACCTTGTCTCCCAAAGGAAATCACAAGCCATATTCTAAATAGCATATGTAAAAACATACAGGGAATCTCTATCGTAGACCTTGCTGCCTCCTGTGTACAATGCTCAGCACTGTAATTCACAAGCACTCTGTGAAGATTTGGTTGGTACAACACAAAACCAAAGAATCTGATTTTGGACGCTAAGCACAATAGCATAGCCATCATTTTAGGGTACAAAACAAGGAACAACGAGCAATCCCATAGCACCCACTTCTAACCCAAATGAATGCCCCATGCAACTCGTGGTAACTGTTGTTTCCTATTAGAGCTCTGCAGGTATCCACTCAACCCTATTCAACGTAAGGTGGATAATATCGTTAGAGATAATTTAGCAATACCATCTTTCTCATGAACAGCGCTCCTCTGTTTAACGAAAGCTCAACTGTCAGATCACATCTACTCACATGAAAAATTGGGAACCATTGGTATGTTTCCCTCGGTTTGCCATTGACAAAAGGAACGCTCTGTCATGTTTGAGAATAAAGTTTTCATCTGTTTGAAGAAAAAATATGTTTGTCAGATTTTCCCTGACAAGGAATGCAAGTCAGATTTTCTTAGTAACTTATGGGTACTACAAGGAGAAATTCTTCCGCTGCTAAAGAAACTCGAACAGGTTGGAAATAGAACAGAAATCTAAGTGAGCCCCTCAAAAGTTACAGCAGAAACACTCATGAGACAGAAAGCATATTTCTATACAGAAAGTTACAGCAATGCCGTGGACATCTCTGATGAAAATGAATGTAAAGGTGATCCCAAAACAAGCCCTCATGTACACCACATTGCTATTTATGGGCACCCAGTGAAATGGCCATTTCCCTGGCACGGAATGTTAAGAGAGCAACCCATCCATTCCAAGGTGGATGCCTCAAAATATACAGGAATAAGCAAAACCCTGAATACCAGAAAGAGGAACTAAAGAATACATTCTTCCTTCAACCTAAATGTAAAAGAAATTAAGACTGAACTAAACATGCATTTCATATTCCAGGGAATTAAAGAGGACTTCTGGCTGCCCGGCATAGTACAAAACCAGATATTGTTCTGAAGCTCCTTTTCAAAGGTAAAAATTACAGTTTGGGCATAAGAAGCTGTTATTTTTAGGATTATATATCAAAGCACAATACTGCATGTTTAGAACTTACCACCTTTAGTGCACCCTTTAGAGACAAACCCTAGGAACATCTTACTAAGACTTCAAAACCATAGTAACTATCAGTGGTTTTGTTGTTGTAACAAGAAAGAATGTTATATCCTTAAATAAATACTTCATAAACTCACCATTTTCCTTCCAACAACTGTTTTTAAAAAGAGGTAAATATACATTTAAAAACTCTTTGCAAGGAAAGCAACTCGTGTAGCATATAAACAAACACTTCAAAAAAGGAACACCAAAAATACAAACCTTCAGTAGGGAAGGGGAGAAAAGGGACGTTAACAAAAGAAGAAAAAAAATCGTTTAGAACCGAAAATTATGCCAGTGTTCTCTCAGAATAAGTCATTAACCCTCAGAAAGGTTAGACACAGAACTCCTCATTTCTCCAAGCAACACAGATATCCATCTACAAACGGATGTATCAGTTGTCTATGTATTTACTAGGGAAGGTACAAGGGAACAGAGTTTGAATTTGTGTTACTGAGCTTTTGTCTCTTACCTTTTCATTTTGCAAAAGACCACATTCTCTATAAACAAAAGAATATGTTGACAGTTTTAGGCAGGAAGATAGGAGTTTATTCATGAATAAAGTTGCCTAACCTCCATGCTGAAAGTCATGTTTAACCAATAATGTTAGCCTTAATTAATTGTCAGTTAAAGTTAAATATTACAAAAATAAAAACTATCTGAAAGTCATGCATATAAAAATAATTCTCATGCAATATTAGTTTCATGCAAAAGGTGATCTATAAGTAGACCTCTTTTCATTAAGTATCTTGGGAATCAAGACTTTTCAGAACGGAATTGAGAATCTGTGCAGATATATTTGCTCTTACCTTTAAAATAGCCACCATAAATAGATTCACCTCCTTTTCCATTACCTGTGCATTAAAAAAGCATGAATTAAACCTTTTGTTCTGTTTATAAAAAGCGCTGTGCATAATGTGCGCCAATTTATAACACACCAGGATACTCCAGCCAGTTACTAATAGCTAAGCATAAGGCCCTTAATTAAAAAGCAGGACCATTCATTATGCAGTTCATTATCCTGTTGACACTCAGAATATTGAAAATGAAGACTGCTTTTGTGCTTCTGAACACTAGAAAGCCTGAAGCGAGGCTCCAAAGGCTAATTCTCCCTGCTGTTTGCTGAAGTAGCAGCAACAGAAAATACAACACCAAGCAAAAAAGACCACAGTAGGCATCACCAACAGTTGTCCTGCTCAGAGACCACCACATTGAGATAAGCAAGTAGCTACGTTATCTTTACTTCCGCTTGACCATCAAGACAAGATAGTCATCCACCACATACGTTTTATCTGTTATAGTTTATATACATTAGATCAGTTTATAACACTTCAAGATTCAAGAAGGCAGATCTTTTGACATGAAAAGCAGCAACTTTATAGTTTGGATTGGAATCCTGTTTTAATGTTATCAACTCCAGCAAGGCTGCTTTCTTCTTTATGTTAAGAATTCTTTCTAAAGAAGTATCAACTTCAGCTGAAACATATTAGAAGTTCAAAAATTAACAAAGAAACAGAAAACCAACGATATTACTTTCAAGACATTTGTATTCTAAGGTTACATTATAACCACAGAGATAAGGTTTGCTCCACAGAACACATTTTACCTTCACTGAAGTCCCCACCCTGAATCATGAAGTTTTTAACCACGCGATGGAACGTAGTGCCTTTGTAGCACAACTTCTTCCCAGTTGTTTTGCCAATTCCTTTTTCACCTGCAAGAAGTTTAAACAAAAAACAATCAGCAGATTGTCACTGAATAAATTCAAGGGTCATACCCCTCCAGTGCTAGACCCCCTTAAGTATAAAAGCAAATACATTCCTGCCTGTTGCCTCGTCATGTCCCCTGAACAGCAGCCTGGTAGGTAAAGTTCAGTCCCAGGCCCTATTAACATTCTGCATTGCCAACCTAATCTTAGATATTTAGCATAAGGTGTCCAACAGCAGTCTCCTGTTGAGATTATAGGAAGGGGAGCTCCTGACAAAGCTCCAAAAAGCAAATGGCCTTATGCTTACCTGGCAGATGGACTGATTGAAAGACATGCAAATGCCAGTTTGCAAGTCCAGATGCTTTTATTTAAATGCAAGAATTCTGCTGTCAAGGCAGACAGCATTCTTTCACAGTAGCCAGGTCTGTGTCTGACAACAATGACAGCCTGCAGGGCATCAGCCAGAATCACCCTATCCTCCTCCACCTGTTTCTGACAGAGACTACAGAGGGAGCAGCAGGGGCACGACAAGAGACAGCTTTTGAAACACTGGGATCTAGTCGTAGGGCACAACACCTCGCCCTGAAACAAGTTTTGTACATTCTTCAATAAAGCAGTCCTTGTATACAACTAGAACAGGATGTCAACACCAGGAAACGATGCTGTACTGATTAAGTCTCCAAGGATTCAAAGATTTCTTGTCAAGACCAAAGATAAGGATAGAAGTACGCCTGACAAGAACACAAGACTTCCATCATTAAATTTCACTGTGGACAGTGGAAGTGACTCCTGGAAGTGACTTATTTGGTTGTTTTAGATGGTGTTAGCAGCTGCAAACTCCAAAAATGTAAAGCAGCCCTTAACAAGTCAGTTCTGGTTGCCAGAAGTCCATGCAATCTCATCAGTGCACCTCCATCTCCTACCACATAACTGCTGCTCAGCAGATCCTCTAGCATAACCTAGGCAAATGCAGCAGCACAACTGGAATGCCATATCCATCCCCGGGGGCAGGGAGAAAGCATGTGCCAGAGCATTGCTGGATCCTGCTGTGAACAGTAGGAATATACCTAAGCCTGGCTGACTGCTTCTGGCCATGGTTCTCATCTGTGGCTCTATGCAGCAGACAGCATCCTTGGGAGAGAGCTCACAATTAGGATGCTGAGGTGATACATGTAACGTCACAGTTTTAGTTGAGAGAGAGTTTTCTGTGTAAAGACTGGCACGGTGGTGAGGCATTGAGTGACGGCATTTGTCTGTCTTCCCAATAACCTTCAGCACAGGAAAGATGTGGAGTTCTTGGAATGGGTCCAGGAGGGCCACTAGGATGATTAGAGGGCTGGAGCACCCTTCCTATCAGAAAAGGTTGAGGGAACTGGGCTTGTTTAGCTTGGAAAAGGCTGCAGGGAGACCTCACCGTGCCCTTCCAGTACTTGAAGGGAGTGTATAAACAGAAGGGGGAACAGCTCTTTACGAGGGTCGATAGTGATAGGACAAGGGAGAATGGTTTTAAACTGAGACAGGGGAGGTTTAGGTTGGGTATTAGGAGGAAGTTTTTCCCCAGAGGGTGGTGACGCACTGAACAGGTTGCCCAAGGAGGCTGTGGATGCCCCATCCCTGCAGGCATCCAAGGCCAGGCTGGATGTGGCTCTGGGCAGCCTGGGCTGCTGGTTGGCGACCCTGCACACAGCAGGGGGGTTGAAACTAGAAGAGCATTATGATCCTTTTCAACCCACATGATTCTATGATAAACCATTTTGCACAACGAGCCCTGCTCTCCTGAAGTGGATGAACACTTGCCTGCTGAAGGGAAGCTTGGAGCAGGCTTGTTTCACTGTGTTTGTACACATGGCTTTGGCTTTATCAGCAAACAATCTTGATATCAGCCACTGAGTTCCCACACTCCTACATTTCCAGTTCTTTCTGCCATACAACCTGTGGACAGTGAGTGACCATCTATGTGATGCTGAGTTGCCTGCAGAGTTAAGCCACAGTTCTTTTGACACCCAACAGAAGGCATGAACAATCAAATCTGTCATCATCAGGAAGTGGAATGCTAAACCAAATTTATAGATGCTATAGCTGTTTAGTTGCTAATTGGTACACTCCCATGCTTGTCACAAGGCTTGCTTGCCTTACAGTCCAGTGCTTATTAGCAGCTGCTTTTTCTTTTGCTGTTTGCTCTACTCCATGTGATCCCGCTTGGCTGTGCCTGGGAACATTCTGATAACAGCAGTGGCCATGAGCTTGAGTTGGCAAACAGCACCTTGCTGCCCTTCCTGGGCACCGTACTGGAAATCCAGAGGGAACTCAAGTCAGAGGGACTGTGACCTGTGGATGAGTCCATACGGGAGCAAATATACCTTGTAGCATCTGTGACCATTCACAAGACCATGCCAGAATACCTCAAGACACCTGTGACCATGGGTAAATCAGACTCAGCAGGTGTCTGGAGGGACCACAGCCAATGGACAAACCCAGTATGGAGCAGGAGTGAGGGGAGGAGTTCACTGCCCCATTAAGCCCTGTGGCCTGGAGCGAAAGGCAAGAAGGTGGAGACTACAATGGATGCAACTTTAAACTGCTGCAACCCATGACTTGATTTGCATGTTACAGCAAGTCCAATAGCAGGAATCACTCGAGCCAACAGAGGATGAGCCTCACAGGGAGCAGTGCAAGTGCAGCCGTGCCCCAACCTGAAGTGGCTCTGCCATCCATTAACTCCAGGTCGCTTCTGTCCCAAGCACCAATCACAACAGATAGGCACTGAGTCATGGACTGAGACATCAGTATGTTTTACAAACTACTCACAGGGGCAGTCCATACACTAATGGAACAATATCTGTGTATTAATCAAAGGGAGGTGATTAATCAGGATGTATTAAAGAGCACGTGATCTGAACATGAAGTAAGTGGTATGGAATAAGGTGTGGTTATTGTCAATAACCACGTTATTGAGTACACAGTAGCAAACAAACTGCAAGAATGAAACCAGTGTCTGTGGTAGCTTTTATGGCTGTGAATCCGATCTCAAGAGTAGACAGAACTCAAGTCTTTGGGCTCTCCCTCTGTGTTCTCCCAACTAAAGACATATTCTAGCTGGAAACTTCACTGAAACATGAACAGTCAGCTGTAGAGCAGAGTTTAAACAGGTATGCAAAACAAGCTGTCAAATCTCTTTATGGATCTTTTTCCCGCTATGTCCATGTCTGTTTCACACCTCATGATCTCCAGCTAACTTTAACCTAGCAGAGCCACTGAAAGGAATTAAAACAAGAGCTACAGAGCATGGAGCTCGGACGCTACACCAGCGTCAGGTTTAATAGACTCCTTCCTTTGATCCCTATTGTACTGACATGTACCCAAAACATACTTTTATTCTGTAACAGTAATCAAAACTTTACATGGAGCCGAGTGAAGTGTCACCACTGCACTGTGCAGTGACATTAACACCTGACGTCTCCCCTGATCAAGTCCTGCTCATTTTTCCCCTGTGTGTAACTTGGGTGGTCAATAATTTCTCCATTGTTTCAGTTGTATCAGTTTCCTCTAACGAAGCCCAAATGAGGAACAGATGATAACGTTTTGTTCCACCAAGTGACAACCTTGCAGTCTGGAATTCTGTAGCTGCTC
>PPHD01021583.1:0-11316 GCA_002909625.1 Bambusicola thoracicus | reverse complement strand
TTTTAAACACCATCTAGTCCTTAGGTAGACTTTTTTTTTTGGAGGGACACTTTTAAAATTAACACTGTATGTATTTCCCTTACCCCTCTGCTCATTGCTTTGCAATCTGAAACTACTTTACTGCCATGATGTGGGCAAAAAAAGAATTTTTTTCAAGTGTGTTCTGTAAAATTGCCAGATGAGAACACCAGGATTTCTATACAGAGGCCATCCTGCTGAGACTTACCTTTTCCACTGAGCTAAAACAACCGATTTCCCAATTTGAAGGAAAGCGTGGTAAGCTGGGTGGAAATGAAAATAAATGCGTAAGGGGGAAAAGACCTGTGTCTCTGTGTGAGCAAATAGGTTTAAAAACAAAATTTCTGTGATATACCGAATACTGTCACCCACATGAAGCAACACGTTTCCTCTTTTGTGTTATAATCAGATTTATCAACATGAGGAATGGAACACTTATGAATGACTTTTCTGAGAAGCATGAGAGAGACTGTGGCTAAGATGAGCTTCTTGCCACTTTAATTTTAGAGTAGTATTACCTCAAAGACTTCAGATTTTAGAATTCAAAAAGCAGTGCCAATTTTAAAAAGTAAATTTCCTTACCATTTCTTTCTCTCTCTCTCTATCTTTTTTATTTTTGAAACAATGCACTTTATCACGTTATTTAGTTTTGAGGGGAAGTGTTTCAGTTTTATCAGTTTGTGCCATCTTCTTCACCTTTTGTTACATACACTAAATAAATTGCATCTATTGTTCGTTAAGATCATTCTGACTAAAACAGAGAACAAAAATTATACAAAATGTAAGGAAAAATGAACCATAAAGCTATAAAAATTGAAAGGATTATTTATGGTGTGGTCTTACAACATTAGCTTATTTTGTTAAATTGCCCACTTTCCATTAGAATAGTGCTCCTTTACCTTAGAGCCTAACTACCATATTCACCCTTTCCCTGTATGCACTTAGAAGCTATTCAGTGCCCTAAGGAACTCTAATTAAACACAGTGTGTCATCCAATGCTGACAGGAAGTCTCAGGGACATTTAACTGTCCTTTTGTAGGACATACAATAAATACTTTGAAAGTCATTTAAGCTACAAAATGAAAGAAAGAAGGGAAAGGAGAGAGGGAGGAAGTAAAATCAAAACAAACTAAAGATCCCTGGTTATATCAGAGATGTCCAACAGCTGCAAGAACTACTTGCCAAAAGCCCCCAAACCATTACTACTTTGAAAATCAATTCACATATATCCTTAAAAGGATCAACAAATGTCTTCTTTTGCTTACAAGTTCTTTGGTAGCTTAATATAAATTGCTTCACTGAGATGTCCAAACCCAGACACCTGCTGCTGATCTTGAATTTGCTGGAAGAGGGCAAATTGGCATCTCATTTTTTTACAAACTCAGAGCTGCGTGCTGCTCTTGGCCGTACATGCACATCTCAGAGTTTCTCTGCAGAGTAGGAGAGAGGCTGTCCCGGCCCACAAACTATGGGTAAATTCTCTCTACACAAACCATCAACTATCTTTACTATCCATCTATAAGTTAAACTTCCAAATTTTGGAAAAGCAGATCTCTTAGGAAAGAGAAGGTTCATGTGTTTTGTTGTACTACGTGCTTCATTCTCATATATAAAAAACAAAGCGGTATGCATTACATTTATTACATGTTCCACCCATTTAAAAGGGTGCTATTGCTGTACAGCTTATCAAAGGTGCTTCCTCAAATTTAATCCAAAGTCAGCTTAACTGTAAGAGCAGACAAAAGTGTAATTAATTGACACATCTTCCTAAGCTATTTAGAACCCTTGATCAAAAGCAGGGAAGTCCCATAAGGATACCCTTTTGGCAATCAGGCTCTCACATATTGCAGCGCAAAACAGCTGCATTATACTGTAAGTCTCAGGGACATATGATTTCCATAGTATGACAGAGAATGTACAGCTTTTCTGGACGTCTGTTCTTACTCATTTTTGCGTGTGCTTGGCATAATTTTGTGGGGGTTTCTGAACAATTTAGACTACTAAGTGTAACAGAATGAAACAAAATATTAACCAGTTTTTCAATGTTCCCTGTCAACTTCTTTCCTCTGTTCTTTCCTTCCTTTAAAATGAAGGAAAAAACAGCCACTTGCAGTAGTTTCTTCAGATTACAAGTTGCAGATAATATAGACACAGCTCCTGGCCTCACATGCACATCTCAGAGTCACACCTGGTAAGGTGTTCTGGGCTAGGAGAAACATAATCTCTGCTCTGCCGAGTGGAAAGAAGGCTGTCCTACGCACAGAGAGTTGTGTCTGCTCCACAGTGTTAATCATGTTAGTTACAATACACACTTGATGTTTAAATTAATTAATTTTCTAAGTCCATGTTGGACTCATACTTCTATTACTACGTAACATAAATCCTTCAATTTAATCACAAAGATTAGAAGTTGTGTAAACAGGAGATAAAAGCCAAGGAAATAACATAATGTGGGAAGAAGCCAGAATCTGATGTGGTGCAAAGTAACCCAAACCAGTACTTCTGCCTTGAATTACGCATACCCTAGGTTTTTCATGAGGAAAAAAAAAAAATGGTATTTTTCAAAACAACAAAAGTAAGAGTAGAATAAAAATGTCTCCATTTCCATTACAAGACAGCTAACTACACTTCTGAGTCTATGGTACAGCCCTGGACAGAACAATATTCAGTTACGTACTTATTTGTGACAATATAATTATGAGCCTTGCTAGGATACTACATAACTGGAGTTAAAAATAAATAAATAAATATTACACCAAAAAATTACATTCTAAAGTAGGTAAGACAGAAATATGACATGAAGAGTTATGGCTGATTCACTGAAGCCTTGTTGTCTACAAATTTTGGGTCTTAGCCTAGGCAATTTGTCAAAGGACACTTAAAAAGGTGGACCAGTAGATCTGTGGTGGTGGATCAAAATTCTCTGATAAGAGCCCCTGGCTCACACCAAGGTGAAGGTGTCAGCCTTCCCTCCAATCCTGAAATTAAAAAGGAAACTAACATACAGGGGCTAGAAAGAAACTGCAGCATGTTCCAGCCAGATCCACAAACTGGATTGTGAGAGGGCTGGGAAATCTGCCAAGGCAAACATTTGGTGTTTAACGTGGCCCCGCAAGAGACAGTTTTTGCCTCAGTTCCTCATTTGTTAGATAGGAACAATATTCCCAACTTTCAAGAGAGAAAATGCACCCTAAACATTTTGAGGTTATCCTATTGCTCATAGTGGAAGGCACAGAAATTCTGAAGATTGACTGTATATCCATGTAATGTACAAGAAATGGAGAGACAAAGGTTAAACAACTTGTGGCAATCACACATGGAGACACGAGCACAGCCAGAAATGGAATCCAGACCTCTGAAATTACAGTCCAGTCTTTTAACCACAAAAATCTTCTTCTTGCTTGATTAAAGCAGGAAACCAGAACACAAAGTATGTGCTTATTCTCCAACTTCAACATGATACCACAAATATCTATAGAAAAATATATATACTTCAAATATGGTCATCTCAGTCACGTGTGTATTCTGCTGTAACAAAAGGCAAGTTTTTTCTTCAGCGAGCATTTTTTTCAGGAGTAGTCTGTCACAGCTTTAGGAGTTGTGATCAGTAGTGCACTGGGAGTTAAAGAGTTAATGATGCAGCTCTGTGGATTGTCGATAGTTCTAGTTACTTGGTCTCAGAAGAGTGAACTACAGCTCCCAGAAGACTTCATTATTCAGTTTCCGTTTTCCATTCAGAGGGAAAGATAAAACTGACTGGGAGCCACAACACTGTCTCTTTTCCTGCCTGCTTTGCTGTGTGTGCTCCCTACCTGTCCCACCTACAGCATTAGAGCAAGGCCTTTGGTTTCAGGCACTTCCTCTCTCATTTTATTTGATTTATTAGCTTCAATTCCAATTGTATCATATTTTGTTGTATTGTGTCTCATTCCACTATGATATTTATTAAATTTTTTGTTTTCCTTAGCTTGTTTCCATTGTTTCTTTCTTTCTTTCTTTTTTTTTTTTTATCTAGGCCCATCTCCCTACCTTTTCTCCTCTCCCCTTATCCTTTTCCCGGGGTGTGGAACTGTGAGTCCCTTCGTGCCCTGTCACAGAACTAGCCCGAACCAGGCCGAACTGTGATAGAAGTCCTATCTTTTAACACCTAGTCCTTAGGTGCCTGAATAATTACTGTAAATTCTGATTTGAAATAGCCATGTATTGAGTATAAAAACATGTTTATGTGAATTTTAAGAAAAATCCTGTGTGATTTACATGGTTTAAAATGTTATTATCAGTGGCTGAACTATACTTAGACTAGAAAAGAATTTTGCCTCTCCAAGGAAAGAGATACAAGTGGTGGTGCTGCTGTTCAACTGTAGGGAAGTATTTCTCCTCTGGGAAGTGTTCACCTTTAGTTTGCCACACCGATCCAGCTAACAAAATGTTTTTTGCCCACAGCTACAGCTTTCTTCCTGGATGACCTCAGACATGGACAGGGAGGTGACCTCAGTTCAAAGTACTTCAGTGACCCATTCCCTTTCATTCTCTTTCTCAAGGTCTCACAGCCTCTTTTCCAGCTTGTGATAATGTGCAAATTCATCATGTACTTGCACCCACAGGAAGGGTGTATGACCACCTCTCACATCATGCAGAAGGTCACCACTGTGTCAAAACACAGGTGTGCTTTGTCTACATGATAAACATGGGATATGCAAGCTCACCCTAACCATGGGATTCCTCACCAGAGCCTTAACTCACATGAGTAGTTGGACTAGATGACCTTCTCAAGGGTCCCTTCCAACTTAAACATTTCTACGATTCCATGTTATTAGTCTTCGAAGACATTCTATTTTTAATCATTTGAAATATATTTTTTTCTCATTTACAGTTTTTTTTCTTATTTTTCAACTGACCGATTTTCTAAATTCTTACTATTAACACAAACTGCCTGAATGATACAACTCTTGTGAGCACTGCAAATTTATTCTGAATCGTTTGTATCTCAAAAACCCCACCCCAAGGTAATGGCAACTCTTGTACTTAAGAAAGGTGCTTCTTTCCACGTGTTTTTCCTTACGATTGTTAGATGATCATCTATGACTGAAAATTCAGAACCAATCTTAATCAGAGCTCAATTAAAAATTGAATTCTTATGCTTTGAAATCCTAGTTCCCCTACGCAGCGCTTAGAAGAAGACACTCAGTTCCTGCCATCATAAGCAGACCACATCAAGTACACGCATGGAAAGCATAGCACTTGTAACAGAGTGCTCTTGTGCTCTCCGTGCTTCTGCTAAAACCTTACCATATTATCCTGAATACTTTACTGCCAACAAACTGTTTGGTGTCTTCTATCCCAAGTTCCCTGCAAGATGTTTCCACTACTGTCAGAGACTACATGAGGAATGATATCTTCAAATCAGGAATTTGTCTGATGGGTAAAATTCAATCTAAATTTTCAAGTTGAGAGAAAAATAAGTTAAACTACTGAACATGCAGTCTTCTTAGGATAATATCATCTTGTAAGAGCAACATCTCAGGAAGGGAAGGCAGCTGCTTTTGCCTTCCTATTCTTAGATTTGAAGAGACTTGTATCCATTGCTTAAATGTAAACTGTACTAAAATACTGTTCTCTGGTAAATACTATCCAATTTTTTAATGCCCACACATTCACACCTCTCTCATTGGACAGAACATCTCTCTTGAGAAGGGAAAAAGTAAATGATGTTAATGCAATAGCAATTAGCAGGCAAAGAATTTACCCTGCTGGCTGGGCTTGTACTAGTGTAGTCCTCTAGTAACATGATCCTTTGTACAGTAAAGGCTGGTCAGAGATTGTTTCCTTTTCTTTTTGTTTTTTGTTTTACTTCCTTTATAAACTAATTTCTACTAGCTATTAATTTTTGATAAATACTTTGGATAGATTGTATTTTTTCATTTCTATAGAAATACCTCTATAACTTTCTACAGATACAAGCCTTCACAGAATATAAATACTTGGTTGGAGACCTCTCCAAAACAAAAAAAACCAAAACCATAAAACAAACAAAACAACAACACAAAAAAAGAACAAGAAACAACAACAACAAAAGCCTCTAACCTTCATAAGAGGTGCTTGATGAAATCTTTCACTTTTCAATTTTAATGGAAATGTCTTGACTTCAGTACCAGAAAGTCAGGGCCCTTTTTTGCACTGCTAAATATGACTTCATAATGCACATTTGATCTGCAGGAGATCTAAATTTTTAGATAATTTCTAAAAATCCATAGCAAAACACATGGGATACATAAAAATACCTTGCCAGATATTATCTGTATAGCTAAAGGTTTTTATCTTGTGATATTTCATTAGATATAGTTTTAAACCAAGATACAGTGGTTTTAGGTTTCAGAACTCTCAACGAAGCCTGTCTCTTTGGAAGCATTAATGCCAGGAGGAATGGCACTCTGGGAGGTTCAACACCAGACTGTGTTGTGTAGCCAGAAAACAAAGAGTCCACTGTTCTATATCAGCTCCTTCTAAGCATCCAGGTATTTCAATCATCATTTTCCCCATTTCTTTTTTCTGGTTTATAAGTTGACCTGCACAATTTTAAACAAAATATTCAGTTAAAAGAAAAAGAAAAAGAAAAAAAGAAAAATAGCACTGTCAAATTACAGCATTTTATTTGCAGGTGTCATGGAGCAGAGGAACATGGGAACAACTGTAAGGCATAGGAAGAGAAAATAGAAAGAAAAGTAACATAAGAAGAGAGGATATGAAATTTGGAAAGTTGTAAAAAACTGGTTAAGCAGGAAGGTGCAAAAAAATTAAAATAGAATTCATACAATGAGGAAAAATTCTACCATCACGTGCACCCCTATGCCTCATATGCTAATTCCCTCAAGACTCCTCTCTCTCAATCTCCAATTTCAGGCACCTTTTCTCAAGCTTCAGCTCTCTCTTTCATTTAGCGGATATGCAAAATACCTACCAGCACTATACTTTTCATCTCACTTCCAGTGGTAGGCCCAAAAACAAGATGGCAAGCTACTGCTGCAAGGTCCAGCACTGACACCATTAGTTCAGGACCATTTTAGAGGTGTCATCATCCCAAACTAGTACCAAATTCATATGATATTCATTGTTTTTTCTAAATAATAGGATTTTTAAAAGCTATTTATTTATCTTAACCTATCATTCAAAATCTGTAAAAATGAACAACAAATTGATAAAAATAAGGTAAAGTAGGAATGAAAGGTACTACCTAAGAAGTATTAATTCAGTTCCCCTTTCAGAGAACATGTAATGAAGAAATCTGTGTAACAATTGTTTTTCACTGTCAGAACTTGATTATTAAAAATCTATGTTACTTGTAGAGTAGCAATGATCTAATGTTCACTGCAGGAGAAGGTGTTGGTAGATACTAGGGAAACCAAAATAAATAAGATGAATTATTTCTCTAGCAATATGAAATCAATGTAAAACCTACACCCCAGCATTCCACCTTGTTCTTAGATCTCAGTACTCTTCAGCTGTATTGGAGAACAGTATTCTTTGAACTTCAGTGCTCAGTGCTTCAGTATGTGTATTTTAGTTCACTACCTCTTGTCTCAGTCACTGCGTTTCCATCTTGTAAAAGATCAGACAGTTTTTTGGCATCTCACTAATTTCCCTTTGTAGAGCAATTGTAAAGCAGTTTTCTGAAGTAAACTGTGTACAATCTTAAACAGGATTTCAGTTACTAGAGAAATTATTACATTTTTTCAGTATGCAGTTTTGAACAGCTGTTTTTAATCCACAATAGCAATCAATGTTAAGAAAAATATGAAACCTTGTGAAAATTATCCAAATCATTTGCATGTACTATGCATATATAAAATAAAAGAATGTGGTGTTATGTTCATATATGTAAGACTATTGATTGATTGAGATATAAAGTGAATAGAATAGTGGTCAGACCACTGCAGCCACGTATGGTATTGCCACTTCAGTAATCACAAACACTGATTAGTAACGTACACCTGAAAAACATCTATGTGTCTTTACAAAGTTGCTTTACTCCGTCACCAATGGTAACTTCATCCAATTAACACAGGTCTCACTCTGCATTTCTCATGTCATTAATTGATAGGCTGCAGAACATATCTAAAGAAACTACACAGTATATGTTACTGAAATTAAAACTAATACAACAAGCAAGCTCCAAGCTGATCTATGTTAATCGTTATGACTGCATCTGCAAGTGAGCTGAAATAGCTAAGACAAATCACCAAGTCACCAATAAAATCGAAATGACACCTAACAAATAAAGGTTACCCAACTGTTTAAAGAGAAGATTCCAATCCTGTTTTATCTGACTTTTCAAGCCATAACAGTATGACATGGGCAGATTTACAACTGCAGCAACCTAAGCATTTTATCCATTCATTTTTAACCACTCATCCAGCCTATACTTGCCCTGTGAATAAACAGTGTTGAAACATCATGACTCTGTGGTATTTTGATTGTCCAAAATATGAAATAAGCAAACAGAAATTTCTGAGTAACATTTGATCAAACTCAAACTCACAGAAACATAATGCTATCCCAATCAGAACTCTTCAGTCATCTGTGAGTTTTCAATCATACTGGATATTTTTAGCAAATGCACTGCGGTCGAAGGCAGTATTTACCGAGTTTATGAAACAAATTCTTACAGAATAAAATTGGTCAGAGTACGTTAAGTAATTTTCCAACATGTACTTACTGAAGATTGTGATTTGGGCTGTTTGTTGGACCTGCAAATATAAAACAAACACTGCTTGCAAATTTGGCTCAAGGAAACTGCTTTAAAAAAGTCAATAGCAAACTGTCTCTTCAAGGAAAGTTAGCCTCAAGATTCAGACAAAAGCCTCTAGGTTCCCACACGTAATTACATACTGCTATTTTCAAAACCACAAATAAAAATCACATGAATCTTCTGTCCACTCAGGCAACAACCTGTGTGGACTTCACTTCTGTTGGAAAATATCTACTGCCATAAAAACACAGGCTGTTAAAAAGACAATGTGCTATCTAGACACATCACTTACGCCTTACTAAGCCCCACCTGAGCATTCCTATCAGTTTATGGTACAACAAGGTTATACACCTAACCTTTGTCACTCTGAGAACAAGGTCTGATAGCCAGTTCTTAATGAATCACTATAAACAAACTGTTGAGTAGTCATTATCATTATAAAATCAGGAAATTTTAGAAAATTGTGTGTTGAATTATTTTTTCATGGCATTAGAAACATAAGAAAAGGAAATAAACCCTTTGCTTCCAGATGGAAAGATCAAGTCTCCAACAGTCAATGCAAGTACTTCTTAATAGGTACTGTACTTTTAGCTCTCAAAGAGCAGAATTTGAGGCCAGGCTTCATGGAGCAGTACAGACATGGTATTTCACAAGGATGGGCTCAGCACTACTGAAGTCCACCTGTTCAGCACTGTTTTTTCTTCAGGAGAAATGTAAAGATTTTTCCATCTGTATTTACTTCCTTTCATTACTGGTGAATGGTACCAAGTTCAACTCACCAAGTTCTGTGCTGGGGAAAGGGTACTTAGAATGGCTTTATTTACTCCCCTTCACACTGAGAATTCTTAAAACATTGAATTTATTTCTTGTTATGTTATTGGAAAAACTAATACCCAGCCTATAATGAAGTCTGAGCAATTATAAAAGCCAGGAACTCACCAAGCCTCACAAACAACACTCCTGTTGCTGTTATCGTCTTCATCCCATTAGAAGCCACACACTGGTAGTATCCTGTATCTGTCGTATCAAGATCTTGAATTCTCAGACGTGAACCATAATCTGTTTTTCTTATGATGATACGCCTTGGCTCCTGAACCACCGGAGCATCATTTTTTAGCCATCTGACATTTGGAGATGGATTTCCTGCTACCTTGCAGTGGAGTATTGCTGTCTGCCCCTGGACTATGGTGATATTGTTTACTGGTTCCAAAAAGGTCAGAAAGTAACCTGAAAGGGAAAAAGGTCAGAAAAGTTAAAACTTTGCTTGGGTTGGGATAAAGGCAGATTCTTATGAGTGGATCTTGAAAAAAAGAAGGTCCCAAAACCACAACACACAATTCGCTGTCCTAGGTATACATCCAAATTGTCTTTTCTGATGGACTTCAAAATTCTCTGCAAGTAAGTATGCAGATTAGAAGGTAAAGCATGAACTAATACCATCACAATTCTGTCTTCTTTCAACTAGTCTGAAGCTGTATTTTTAACTGATTATAAGCTGCTATTTTTTTAATGTCAAGTCCCAAAATAGTGCTAAAATGGACAAAGAAAAGGTGTACGTATATTAAGTAATTAGGTGTCATGGGTTTTAGTTTCATAAATGGAAAATAAAAACACAAATTTGTGATTTTTTGAAAGAAAAGGATTTGTCAGGAAGCCTTTATGCTACAACAATGATTTCAAGCGATAAAAAATTAAACAATGGATGGAAACGCAATATAAAAACACTTGTCAGTTATAAGTTCTATAGGTTATTTTTTTTTTTAAATTTAATTTGGTCCTACAGCTGATGCATATCAGACACTGAAAGCTTGAGAGCATTTAATTCCTCTGTAATAGTAATGGGATTGTCAAAACACATCAGAAAAGTATTCATCTGTCATGTTCATATGTTTGGTTTGTTGAATTCTATCTAGACATTGCATTAGATGTACTTCATATTGCACTTCATAATTACGTCAACTGAATCTAAATAAAAATTAACTCAGATACATGTCCACATACGCCATTTCCTGCTGAGTTAGAAAATTTTGCAGTTCTTTAATTAGGAAATAGCACATTATTGTGTAGAAATCTAATACTAGAATCCAATAGTCAACTTCTTCAGCCTAATTGCTGAAATATTTTAACAAAAGGAATGCTCTGTTTTTATTTACTTTTAACATGATCATGAAAATCAATTTTCCTGTAATAGATAGTTGTAGCATTGGAAAGAGGAACAAGTGACAGTAAAAGCATCAAAATATTCTAAGCTCAGAAAGCAAAATTTTGCTGGAAAATTGGGTTTTACTGAGTATTACACTGTTTTCTACAAAGCAAATCCTGCTCTAGAGAGTATAATATGAAAATACAATGTAGACAAGTATGAATTTAGTATGCCAGTACACAGAATATTAAGATCCAAATATTTTTCTAATCTCTACACAACACCGCAAATTTAAAGGAAAAATATTTTGTTATCTTTTTCCTTATAAATATTTTTTTCTTTCTGTGTGTAATCTTACATAATTTTTTCCTATTGTTAGCCTCGTACTCTTTAGTGGTCTCTAAGACAT
>PPHD01021582.1:0-13193 GCA_002909625.1 Bambusicola thoracicus | reverse complement strand
ACTGTGAGAGTATTTTACTACTGAAACAGATTTAAAAAAAATAAAATCCTTACAACTCTTTGCTTAACTCGCACACACCAAGAAATCCATTCTATTTCAGCTTCCTACTATTCTTAGCAGTCTTTCTCTGCAATTGAAAATTCAGATCTGAATCTGCAAGTAATGCTGCCATTATCAGCCCTGCTATTGCTCTTATTATCACTCCCCTCTGCCCCTATGAGAGCTAGCTAGTGCCATAAAGCACACCAATAGCTTGGTATTACAACAAGAATCACTCTTATGCAAGGCTAAGATTCCTACTCAGATAATGATTTCTCTATTAATACATTGCAGGTAGTGTTTCACGCATAAGATGTTGGAATTCCTCTAAGTAACATCTAAGAATATTGAGTGATAACAACTGTGCTTGTGCCTTTAACAGAAACAAGTGGAAATGGATTTGACCACTGCCAAGCGGTTAACAGACATTTGATCAGGTCTTAGATGGACATGGAATCCTTTAATCCAAACAACTTTTGTGTTGCTATATCAAATACTCTTAAGCCAAAACAATAGCAAAAAATCAAACTGAAGAGGAAATGCAATGACCTAGCATGTAATCTCATATTTTAGTTAATACTAATATGTTAGTTAGTACATTTTCTTTCATCTTAAGAGTTGCTTTTTCTGTGTTCTTAGAATAGTCTAGCTATGTCACATTCAAGAAGTGCTGCATGCTGCCAGGTAGAATAGTTTGGCGGCTGCTTGAGTCTAATACAGTAATTTTTTACTGCATACATTGTGAATAAATTAGGTGTCACTAAGTTGTGCACTCTTCACGTTTTAGAAGAACTATATAATGCAAGTGGGAAAGTCCTCATAAAATACTAAAGAAATAGGATATTATTGCTTGAAAATATTATCAGGATATGTTTTGCATTTGAAGATTAATGGTTTTCAATGTGATACTAAGTTGGTATTTACATATGGGGTGCTGAATTAATCTCACTATCTGTAAAATTATTAAATGAATTGTGAGTGACTGGTGAATATGTATTCAGTCAGCTCTCCATATTAAAGGATACAACAGAATAAATGAAGCACCGATTGCAGGTGGGTGGATAGAGGTCTCTAAATTCAACAGTGACTCCTATGCAAAAGGATGTTCCTACCTTACTCAAGTTATTAAAATCCTTGTTATTTGTTCTGATCAGTTTTGACAGGTGTTTGTGAACCCATTCTTTTCCTCAGAAATACGAAAAGGGAACTAAGGCTCTCAGTTCTTTTACTCTGAGAGAATTTTCAAGAACAGACAACTAACCTTTTGAATTCTGAAAGGAAAAATCAAGTAAATGTGTATGTTGTGCATGAATGTATGATTTCTACCTAAAATATAAACCCACGCATACAGGTGTTGATAAAATGGAGAGCATCTTAAAAGCGCAATTGGTAATTTTTAAATAATTCAGTGTACTGCTCTGCATTTCTGCCAGCTGTCTGAAATACAGTAATTTATGAAGAAGGATTATTAGAGTTTGATTTAGAGCAAAGCTAGGTACTGAAGTACATTCATTGTATGACAGATTATTCCTGTTTTCTTTATGAAGACTTCTGCAATAACATGTTTCCACACACCCCCTAGGTCTGTTGAAAGCCTGCTTAATGGTTCTCATCTGAAGTTCCAGGCCCTGATTCTCCTCTGTGTTCTGCATTCTGTGCCACGTGTGAGGAAAGATTAGGTACATGAGGAAGCTGGTGGTGTGAGACCCAGCAGCAAATGGGCTATGAACTTGAGGAGAATATAGATAGAAGCAATTAATTTTATATGGAAGTACACTATTCCTTCCACTAATCACAGCTGTTCAGGTCTCACTGTGAAGAAAAAAGGAAGTATGATACACAGATATTTGCAGTAAAAATTAAAAAAATTATCCTAGTCAACAATTTAAAGGATCCTGTCTGTGTTTAAAAACTAAAGCAATTTAAATTCCAGCTTTAGAAAAGTTTAGTTTTCTTGCTTAGAAAAATATGTCTTAACAGAGGACTTGGACTAGCTCTAGGTGTGTTTGTCAGCCTAATTCTTCACTAAACACATGACCATTTTTTCCCCTTTTCACTTCTTTCACCTTTGACTCAGTTCTGATAAAATATATAGGTTGCTCAAAGGTAACATCTCCTATTTATTTCCATGGAAAATTCAATGGATACTAAGAGCAACGTAACATGATTTGATAGAGAAAATTCTCAGCTACAAAATGCTGTTTTTTAACATAGGCACCCCCATTACCTCTGCATTTTCACCTGTGATGAATAAGAGCCTGTGTGCCACTCTCATAAAAAATCTACACCAGCAGAGGTGACATAAGGTTTCACAGCTGCTATGATGGTGTCATTTCTAGAAGAATGTTGCCCACACAGTTAATCTTCCATCATCTCAAACAGATGGAAGTCAGAAGGAACCAAATCCAGACTATACAGTAGGTGTGGTAGGACAGTCCAGACAAGACTGGCAAAATGCTCCATGGTCTTCAAACTGGGGAGTTGTAACAGATGACCTTTAAGAGTCCCTTCCAACCCTAAGGATTCTGTGATTCTATGGTGACAAAATGTAATGGAATAGTGGTGGGAAGGTTCAACCTCTACTGCTGCACCATTGACATCCACCTCTGACTTCATGGGCCAACAATAAAATAGGAGGTATTAATATCAGAGCAGCTCTCATAGTATTTCCCTCTACTTATTTCAGTAAGTTTTTGTGTACATTGTATGTACGATTGTCAGTGATTAAATCAGAGATGGAAAAGGCTAAACTGTATATCATAATTTTCTGTTACATTAATTAAATAAGGATCATTCTGTTAAACTTGCCTTATTACAGCAGAAATAAGGTGAAGATTTTCTTCGTGTACAGAGCCAGTAAGCACTCTTGTCTACATGTATGACTGTAACACCTAGGAAGCCCACTTCTGAACTAGGGACGTATTATTACAGTGTAACTTTATTTGTACTTATCTCAGTTGCCTGAAGCAGGGCTGGAAACAAAATTCATGCTTAAAAGGAGTCTCCTTATAGCACTAAAAAGCTCATCCTTGTAATGAACGAGCGAAGAAAGTGGTGAAATGTATACTGTTTGGAATATCTAGACCAAATCTGGGTGTCACAGGATAGAGCTTGGGAATGAGAACAACTTCTAATTCAATCACAGTTATATGGATTGGAAGCAGAAATAGCTGTATGAAATGCTATGTCTAGAAGGGGTGGGATAATAGAGGGATCGTTTTCAGTCCTATAGGCTCTTAAAAGTCAATGGGAGTTGGAGACTGTCTGTGACAAGGGAGAATTTTACCCCAGAGTGAGTGAGAAAGGAATGAGGTCATTCAGAATCATGGGGCTCCAAATAGGCCACCAGATGAAATTCCAAATTATTATGGAAAATAAGTGCTTGTTTGCAATGACTGTGTTTATGTGGAAATCCTTTGCCTTAGTTTGAATGTTTCTCTTGGAACCATTCAACCCCCAGAGGCAGTCATCAAGAAATAAATTTGGAAGGGAGATACACATTTGGCCTGCTAAATCTAGTTGAGTCAGATGTTTGGATTTGTCACTCCCCTTTCTTATATAAAGTCTGGGCTCAGCTGCTCAGGAGGGCTTGCTAGCCAGACTGAGCGGATTGGTCATTGAGAGCTACGTTTCCTGCCTTGTCTGTTCTGCTCTAGATCTGATGCTTTGACCTGTGTTGTAGCTGTTGTTCAATGTTATAAATTGCTTGGGCTGACTACAGGAGGCTTGAAGTGTCTGGCAGCCAACTGAGTTTGACCCCATGCAGCAGCTGAAAGCTAAGTGGATAATGTCTCCAAATTCCTGATAGGGAGAGGATGTTGAGGCTTAAAAATTAAATATTCATTAACTTTGTGGATAAAGCTCAGCACAGAAAAAAAGAAAAGAAATAAAAATAAAATAAAAATTTTAAACTGCATTGAAAAGTAGAGTGATTCAAAAGTTTAGGCACTGTATCAGTTTCAACCCCCAAATAACCCAATTGTTACTAAACAAGTAACAACGTAGAAATCCGGGAATACTTCAAGTTAGTAAATAATTTGTGAATCAAGATCGAATCTTTATTCTTTTTCTGTGTTATGCTGTGTATTCGTATTCTTCCTCACATCTGATCTTGCATTTCTCTCCAATTTCTTAACAGCTCTTGCTGTCTGTAACCTGCCTTGTGGAAGGTATTTTCTTATTAAAAAGTTTTATGTGAGTCATAGAATTTAGAATTACAAATTTCAGATAGTTTTGTGAGAAAACTTTATCTGATGTAGCTTCCATGAATAATCCAAGTGGCACCAGCATGAAGCTTTTCCAAATCATGAATGAAATTTAAGCGTTGGATTATTTGCTGTCCTTGAAAATGCTGATATTTATTTTCTTGTCTTCTAGTATCTGAGTATTTTGGATTGTATTTGGGTCGTGTTCCTGTACGCAGAAGCTAAAATGTACTGCTTGAAAAAGCCTTGTATTTTCATTTGTGCTCCAGAAATGGTAGCTCTCAAGTAATAATTGATGTCAGGCATAGGAACGTTGTTACCAAAGTCAATGGGTGGCATAGGAATCGCCATGATTTTTGTAATTAGAAGGTGTTTCACTTCCTCGTCTTCTTTGTTTCTATAGTGCTCTGCTTACATTTTTAGGTTGTAGCAGGACTAAGTAGCCAGCTCTGGAAAATCTGTCCCTACATAGATGCAAAGTAGAATGGTGCAAAGGTCCCCTTAGGATTAAATACAGCAGCAGCATAGGTGAGGAGTCACAGTCAGTGCTAAATCCCTCTTACTTATGCCATAACATCTGAACCCATGTTTACCTGTGCAGTCCAATTTACCTCAGGTTTCCTTTTCCGAGTCTCTAGAGTTGTGGGCGTTTGCATGCTCATCTTTCAAGCTCTAGCACTTATATGGGTGCCTTCCTGTGCTTGATAATGCAGCAGGCACTTGTCCTAGCTCTCCTTTGCATGCAGGTTGTGCCCAATGCAAGTCATAACTGTTCCAGTAGTTGTCATTGCAGTGGTTGCCTAAATCAGTTGTATATAGTAGAGCACCCTAAGTTGGGTACTCTTGGAGCCCACAGTACTTTTACCAAGGGAAGAGGTGTTCTACTAGCTAAGCTTATGGTAGTAAATTTGTGTAGACTCCTGTCAGCTTTACCATCCTTCCTCTCTCATGTGTAGTGATAATAAATACGTGTGCTGGGCATTATGCCCCTATTATCAAACGAATTCAGCTGGAGAGAATGTGGACTGTGACTTAACTTTCACTTCCATTTTAAGACTGTAAGGTTTCAAGTTAAGGTGCTTATTTCCATGTGGGTGCTTCTGGAAGCAATGTGAGCTGCACTGTTTTCATTTGCTCTGAGAACCACCCAGATAGATGGTTGGCCTCAGCGTTTTAATAGATCCATGTGCTGTTAGACCTCATCACATTGTTATACCTACGAGAAGGCAATTTTAATTTTCATATTGAATAGTAATGCTCTAAGCTAAACATATTGCTTTGAATCAAAGCAGCCAAAACTTGAAAGCATAAGAAAGCATTCATAAAGTGGAAACAGGTGTATTCAGCTGTTTAAATGCTTTGCAAGTTGACATGTTACCACAGTAGTTTGATTCACATCTCAAAGTTAGGCATTTGCATACACAGAGTGAGATCATAAATCATTTTGGACAGCATATTACTATGTTAGTTCCTGCAGATTGATGGAAACAAGTAGCTACAACAAAGCCATGCAAGCCTGTCCTGAACATATATGTGGACTTGTAATCATTAAAGCAAAAAAAAGTAATAGAAAGTCATTTTCCATAAATAAAAACAGTCAGATGAGATTTTTCTCCCACTGCATTATTTTTGTGCTTCCTTTTGCTAGGCTGCTAGTTGCTGAGTTGAAATGGATCACATGTTTATTTAAATAAGAAAATAACAGAGCATCTAAACTCCATGTAAAAGAGAGCTCAACACTGTAATCACAGAAGTAAATTCCAGCTGCTATACAACACTGAATCGTGCACTATCTGGATTTTCTTGTTGTCTTTTAAGTAATTGCTGTATGCCATGACCCATGATCTTTGTTTCCCTGGAAGTAAGTAGTACTCTATATTTTATGACATGCTGCAAAATGGATGAAAATATTAATCTTGAAAAAGTTAATTTAATAGAGGAAGAAGGGAGAGAGCCAAGCATTATATTATAGTTTTTTGATGAATGCTCTATATTTCATCTTTATGCACTTGAGCCAAGAGAGTAACTTATCTCTTTGCATAAACATATGGTGGCTTTGTGTTTTAGGCAGATTTGTGACAGTAGTGAGTGAATGACTTTCCAGGCTCTGACAGTTGTCATATTCATGGGCAGCAGTACTGCCAGAGAGCGTACATGTTAACATGGATATTCAAACTCCCTGCATAGCCAGTGCACTGGATTCCCTTTAAAAAGTTGAATGGTTTCTTGGCCATTTTCTGTTTGTTTGTTTTTGTTTATGTATTTTTTGTTTTCATTGCTCTTTATTTAAGAACAAACATACACAACAGTATTCAGCTGCTCTTGATCCAGAGTAGTCACAGATTCTGGCATCCATACCTACCAGTCTTTTTCTGGGAAATGAATCTTTGTATGCTATTTAATGATGGGAGCCGACTGCTGTATTTTCTCATTGTACATTAAATATGAGAGACTCTGAGGTGGAAAGTAAGAGAAATATCACCCCATCTTTTGCTTGACAAAGAGTATCTGGCAGGTCTACTTTTGCCTCCTGACAGGCAAAGTAGACAACAAAGCCGCAATAATGGAGAGAACAGTCTTGAATAAATGTAAATGTTAACTGCTTAATGGGAAAAGAGAAAGCTTAGATACAAGCCCAAAAAATACAGTGGTACTCTGGGAAACCTCTACTCAAATACAAGAATGGGAAAGAGAATTTTTTTCTATTAGACAATCAGTGTTTTACAGCCAGCAAAACAGGATTGAGAAATAAAGATCAGACATGTGGAAAGTCAACCTCAATCAACACTTAACCTCACTTGCTTCTTGAGAACACTCAAAGATTTTGAGAGGAAAAGGCCAGTGAGAGCAAAACAACAGTTTCATTATACTGCAGTGGAAAATGGAAAGGGTTTCCTATCTTATACTACCATTCTGTCTTCTGCTTTGTTCTTTGCACATTGGCAGTGTTGATAGCAACCTTAATCTTGAAATCTTAACATGCTCAAACCTAATTAATCCCAAACTGATAGCTAGATTTCAAAATACAGGATTTTCCAGGAGAGTGATGAGTAGAACAGAGAAACCTTGAGCTCAAACACTGGTTCTTCCATCATTTCACAGGTGATATTTTGTGTATCTCTCTTCAAGCAAATTAACTGTTTGTAACTGTTATTTGCTGAAAATTTGAAGCTATCTATTCCAAAATCTGTTTTTCCTCGGGAATTAACAATTAGATTGGTGGTGGAGAAGGAGTTCTCTGCTTTTAGTCTCCATCCTTCAAAGCTTATTTAAATGCAAACACAAACCTTGCTCTCACCCAATTTAAATTTTGCAAGCCAAGAAGCCAAAAAGTCTAACTGAACCAGCAAGCAGTCTCGAAACAGAATTTTCTTTCAGTTCATGCCATTTCTAGAGCCAGGACCAACTAAAAGTCTATGTGATAAGTGGTAAATTTTAAATTTTTAATTGTATAAACATCACTATACATATTTGTCATGTTAGCAAACAAGACAAGCAATAAATGGCAAAAGTTGGTAACCACTTTATCTCATCTTCCAGATTATTTTGTACCCAACGCAGTGAGGTTTCTATAACATAATATGTCAGTGAAGCTGTCCAAACAAAGGAGAAAAATAGATTTTGCCTTATGTAAGTATATAGTTGACGAGTCAAAATGAGGTAGTGCAGTCAGTGGGAAACTTTATTTCTGGATATTTGGAAATATTTGCACAAATTACTCATCTTATTGAGGTATGTAGAAAGCAGGCAACCACTGATAACTAATCTCTGAAAGAGCAGAAAGAAAGTACAGTAAGAAAAAAAAATGTCATTTTTTATACAACAAACCACTTAGCTATGCACTATCCTGTGTAATCTGGATTAGCACTGAGGCATCTACTTGAGTTCTCCAAGTAATATTACTTAAAACTGAATCTGACAAGCTGCTGAATAATCTTGCTTGATCCAGGAAGATGATCAAGAATATGCAAAGTAGTATAGTACATTCTTGGTGTCACCTACACTCTAACTAAATCTGTTACGGGCTTTTACTGAATAAAATTAGTCTCATTTGTCCCAGTCCACTCGTATGTATAAATTTACTATCCTTGGCATCAGGAGATGGATTTGTTTCTGTATTAATTGTAATTAGTTGCAACCTTTGCCCAAAACTATGGAAGTAAATGTTAGCAATGAATCACAGAGGAAGGGGGAAAAGCAGCAGAAGTGATGAAGTTTTCATCTTGGGTGACATTTGAACTGATGCAGTGAAGAATATTTCAGGCACTGGTTGAACTCAATAAAACACCCATGTTCAGAGTGACATGAGATAAACTATATGACTTCTAGTTGTCTTTTTAGTACAGCCGTGTGTATTCCTATTTGGAGAATGATTGAGCCATGGGTAAAATGAAGCACGTTCTTTTAGCTTTGCCACTTTCCTGAATTCTTACATTTATTTTTTTTCAAGTATGAATGTTTATGGCATATTGTCTTAGTTTTTCTTGTGAGGATATTGTGTTGAATGTAGACATTTGCTATATGGGAATTTAAGATAGCACATCCAAGTTTTATTGTCATTAAACAGAAGTAAGTTTGCTGAATGCAAATTGACTTTACTATAATAAGATACTGGAGAGACCAAAAGTATCAAAGGGATCAGAAATTAGTTAGGTAAATTTATGAAGGAGTCATGACAGAGTCATAAACAGTGGTTCACAGGTTCCCTGGAAGGAGTGCCTAAGCTGCCATTTGATATAAGATAAAGGCCACCATACTTTTGCTTTGATTCTTAAGTACTCCCCTTGAACATCCACTGGCAGTCACCCTGAGAGACACAGCGCTGTGCTTAATTTTGGATATCTTGGCATGACTTGCTGTAGCTGATACACAGTGGTAACTTCAGTCAAACCTGATGGAGCTAACCGAAAGAAAGGCAGCTTGTTCTCATCTACCACACATGCAGCTGTTGAAAAATACTCTGCTTGAGGCATGACGATTAACTTTTTCTATAAAGCTTCTTAGAGATGTTCCTCTGCACAGAGCTGTGGTTCAGGATATGTTATTTTCTCTCTATAGTCTTCCAGAACATTCTACTGAAATTTTTGCAACATCTTGGCATTCTCAATTAGCATCAGTTGCCCAAAGAGGACCACTGCTCTGATAGAATTATGCATCAAGAAAGGATATCTGAAAGGGATAATGAGATTATATGTGTGCCAACATACTTGTTCCTCTGAAGGAAGCTATTCTGGATTTATTTACAGATAAACATAATTCTTCTTTTAATCAGTAATTTCCCAAACAATTTTAAAAAAATCTAGGAAAAAAAAAGTTTTGTTTAGATGTTTCTTCTTTGTAGCAAAGGTCAGTGCTGTGTATAATCTCAGAGGCAAGTTAGTCCACAATCAAGTTGTAAGAACCATTACAAATGACTGAATTTTGCATCAGAAAGTAACTGACACTGTTTTTCCTTCTAACCAAAAGGAAAATACATGTGGACCATCTACTAGAGTCATAACTGAACAATGAAATCATTTATTCTACCTGGGCTGATTTTGTCTCTGCAATCAGCCAAATGATAGATATTCATGTGATAGGTTAAACTTATTTTGCCATTGTAAAATTACTTTTTTTTTTCCTCTAAATCTATTCACAGTAGTTAAAATGTCTGAAAGCTTACCATTTTTCATGCACAATATGGATCAAGGGAATTTGTAAATTGATTTGAGTTACGTGTTTTGACTGACCCCTACACAGACAATCACCAGTCAGTAATTTCTCTGGCAATTATTTTCCATGCTGTGTTAGCTAGTTGTTATATCTGAAATAGAAGACAAAATTTGCCAGTGAATGTTGTGCTTTCGTTCAGATGTAGAAGACCTGAAAAATGATTTGCAAGCTTCAACTATTATTACTATTATTTACCAATTAGGTACACTGGAAAATTACTTTCTTCCTACAAATTATCTCTCATTGATTATTTTGTCATTTTGGTAAAGTTCTAATGAAAACCCATTCTCTGTAATTAGAGATTAAGTTGTTTAAATCTAAAGTTAACCCATAGCTGAAAGATCAGAAATTTATAAAAGAATGAGCTTTGGCCACTAAAATTCAATGATGAATATTACTTTTATTAAAATTTAATCTGCATGTCCTAGAAAATAAATACCCATTTTGTTTTAGGGTCTATTCTGTTTTTGAAGTTGTAGATCTTTGATTTTGCCTGGAAGCTGTCACAGTTCAGGTGAAGAGTAGTAACCAAATTTGTGATCTCATCGTTATTTCATCTCTCTTCCAGACAGTGAACAAATTAAACCAGAATTTTGACTGTTTTTCCCCTGTGTCTTTCTTCATCCCTTCAGGCACACAAAGTAGATCTATACACTTCAAATTCATTGATAATCCCTGAAGATTTAAAGATTTTTCTGAGCTCACATTGTGACAAGACCAGTTGTAACTGAGATCAGCAGCAAGATACTGATGATTCTAGGAAACAGGCAACAGACTAAGAAGAGATAAATTTCAATAAATTGATGGTTGAGTGTAAAATGATAGTGTAAAATGAATTCAAACCAGCGTCCAACTGAAATTGCTCTGTAGTGTTACAAGATTTCTTTTTCAAATTCTAATTCAGTGAATAAAATAGCAGCTGATGTAGCTGTAACTGTAGAAAGTATTTAAAATTTAAGATGCTAAATTTGAAAAGATACTAAAATACATAATGGTTGTATTAAAAATAGTAGCATGCCTCCATTTGTCCAGCCATTTATAGCTCCAAACTAAAGGTAGCTAGACACAACTACTGAAGCAATGAATTTTTGCTTCTGAGCAGCTCTGTCTTACAGGACAGTTTCTTTTACGCTGTAGTATATATTTTGTAGGTCAAGGCCTGACTTGTTTCTGATGGGAACGGTGGCTAGCATTATAATGTCTTGAAGTACAATAAACCAGGTTTATTTTGTGCTTTGTGCTTCAGCATTCGCAGCAAAAACAGGCAGATGATGAGTATGAAGAGTAACAGTGATTTGAGGAGTTAGGCACCTAGGAACATGACAGAAGAAACAGCTCTTTACACAACTTAAATTTGATGGGGCTACTGTTGTCCCTGTTAAGGACTTTCTATTGCAAGAGATATTCACAATGCTTTGAGGGGCAGAGAGTGAAAGGGTAGGTCTCTCTAAATGAACTCTTATAATGATCTCTAGTTTCAGAGCAGAGTTTTCACTTCTCCTTTGAGAAGTTCAATTATGTGAAGGTTATAGAAGTAGCTGTAGGAGATGTTCTGTAGTGCCTTTGGTATTAATTCAAAGAGGAATGAGTCAGAAAATAATTTGAGGCCTGACATTAATCTTTGAATGTGTAGAAGAGCAATTGTTAGAAAATTCCCTACCGGTTTATTTTCCCAGTTTGATTCAGAACAGCCTTGAACAGTAGGTTATTCAGCACAGAGTTGATATTCTGTTCTATATTGCTGGCATAAAATATTGCTGTCACGAGTCAGTTTGGATTGGTAAATACTCTTTTTCCTGCCGTCTTCCAGTATGGTGGTTTTTGTGTGTGTGTGTTTTTTTTTGTTTTTGTTTTGTTTTTTGGTGGTGTTTTGTTTTGTGGGTTTTTTGTTTGTTTTTTGAAGAGCAGATTTATTTTTATTTAAGAAAGTACTGGATAAATTATTTTATTTTGCAATAAAAAATATTTTTTCACAAATGATATTTTTGTTAAAAAATCAAATTTGCTATCTGTAATGAAAAGTGCTTTTATATATATGCGTGCATATTTACATATGTGTGTGTGTATATGTTTATGTGAAAAGTGTTACTATTATTCAATATATATATGACAATGCACCTTAGATACCTTTTACTTCTGCATTATCCTTTTCTTCATACAAGAAACACACTCTGTATTTTTGAAACCATGCACTTAGTCATCAAGTCTCAAATTCCATTACATTCCATATTTCTAAAACCAAGAAAACTAAACTGAGAGCTGACCAAATTTGTTTTGGTATGTCCCAACAAAGCCAGGAGGTAAGAGAATCTGTGAAAACCAGTAAACTGGTTTTCTACTCTTCAGGTTCATCTAAGTGTCTGAGCTATTTAATTCATTTATGTTTGAGTCCACTGAAAAGAGTTATTCTTCACAAGGAAAAGCAGCACAAGAACTATGCTGCCGAGACAGAGTGAACGACACTGTAGCAGGCAGGTGCCTGCCTGTGTGTTGTGTGGGAGGTGGATGATGGATGGAACACTGCCACCTTTTGGCTATGGACCACGGCAAAAGTGTTGTGACAGGGAACTTCTGAGAGGATTCGTGATAAAGCAGGGCAGACATATTTCAGTAGCACCCCTTCATACCAACCAAAGACTGAAGTGTTTTGGACTGCTGATCTGTAATATTGCACATGCAAGCACGCATCGTGTTGGCATCACACAACTTAGGTTTTGTCCCTCACATGTGAGGTCCTCAGAGCTGAGAAGATGGGCTTATAATGCAGAGAGCTTTTAGCTTTACTAAAGAACAAGTGCAATCAGGTTGATATAAACAGTCACTTCAGCCTGACTGTGGTATGCTCTTCCTGTCTGAGGAATACTTGAGTGTATCTCGCATTGTGTTGTGCTGAAACAATGTTTTCTCAAGCTGTGAATTATATACAGTTCGTGCTTCAACCTCTTTTGAGCACTTAGCTGTGAATGTTTGTACCAGTGCCAGTGAGTGTGAGGTGATCTCATTAGAAAGAAAATATCATTAGCCACAGGATTATTTCTCAGTGGCTTAATGATGAACTCTTATTCACGTGCAACCTCTGTAGTTCTCATATAGTGAGAATTTATTTATTTAGTTATTTTTAAATCACGTGCTTGAGAGCAGAAGACTGGTGCCTATCCTGCTACCCAGCAGTCCCTCCTGGTGCATGTAGCAGTGTCACATCATTGGCTGCTGAGTGCTATTTCAAGGTACTACCAA
>PPHD01021581.1:1740-13194 GCA_002909625.1 Bambusicola thoracicus | reverse complement strand
AAGAGCACACTGCTGGCAGTTTTCTGCTGGCAGACTTCTGCAGTATAACATATGTCAGAATTAAGCAAACCTAAACAGGTTTGGGACTTGGTTTACACCAAGCTTCCAGGTTTTTGTAGATGTGAAAGGTCAAGCAAACACCAGATATAAAGTGCAGGACTGACAGTGAAAAAGCTAACTGTGCCTCCTTTGAAAATGAATAGTGAAATCATCACTGCTCATGTATGACAGAAAGAGAAAACAGGATCATAGAATCATAGAATCCTTAGAGTTGGAAGGGACCTTTAAAGGCCATCTAGTCCAGCTCCCGTGCAATGAACAGGGACGTGTACAACTAGATCAGGTTGATCAGAGTGCCATTCAGCCGGACCTGGAATGTCTCCAGAGATGGGGCATCCACCACCTCTCTGGGCAACCTGTGCCAGTGCCTCACTATAAAAGACTTCTTCCTTATATCCAACCCAAATCTCCTCTCTTTCAGTTGGAAACCATTTCCCCTTCTGCTGTCATCACAGACCCTGCTAAAGAGTTGTTCATGTTCTTTCTTGTAGCTCACTTTTATATACTGAAAGGCCACCCTCAGGGAAACAGTCAGATAGGCCTTATGAAAGCATGTATGTGCAGAAGGGAATGGTGTTCTTGAATTCTCTCCTGTATTTCTTAGCTCAGTGACAAACACAAAACTGTTGTACAAAGTTGTATGAATCTGTGTCTGACTTTGAATTGTACTTCTGTTACCAAAGTGAGCATCTCAAACAAAATCATCTTCTGTTCTTGTGAATTTCCTAACAGAATGAAAGAATTCCTTCCAGGACTTGAGCAAAACCTTATAAAATTCATTTTTTTTTTTTCTTTGTAGTACATAGGTACTTTTTGTGAGTCTCAGATCATTGAGTTGCATTTACTGCAAATTAAACATTTGAATGCTTTTTTAAATGGGATATAATAAAGATATAAAGTGCTTGTAATATAAGATATCATCTTGCAGAGCAATCAGTTTCACCATCATGCTGCAGATGTTTAATATAAACTGATGGAAGTCTTAAGAGGCAGCTAAAAATATATAGTCAAATTTTCTTTATAGTCTTTTTCTTTATTTTATTATTGATTATTTTATAAATCAATTTCATATGCCAGCAATAAAATGTCTTCTTATTTTATTCATTGATTATTGAAATGTTTGACAGGATAAGGTGTTACTTATAGAAAATATAGGTAAGTTGTTCAAGGAAAAACGGTAAATTTTGCTTTCGATGGAGAGAGAGCTTCCTAGCAAAGATAAAGCAATTTTGGTGAAGCCCTTGCCAGGGTGGCTTTGTGTATGTAATATCAATTGGAAGAGCGAGAAGGTAAATTTGAGGTGCATCGAGAATAGGTTGTTGTCACGTAACAGAGTGGTGATCTCTTTCCTACTGAAGGAAACCATCCTATTGCAATATTACATTAACTTTTAATTTATTCCAAAAGATAAACTTGATACCATCTTACTACGTAAAAGTGTATAACCTACCTATGAATACACCCTGGGAGTAGTGCATAAACTTTTCGAGGGCTTTATAGGCTTTTTCAGAAAAAGGATAATAGTATGAATAATGAACACAAATGTCAAGTACCTGTAGCATGGATTCAGTGGGCCATGTGTCTTTTGCAGATGAAAATTTGGGTATTTCTGTAAGATACTTCATGTCACCAGTGGCAGTGCAGGATGTGATTTGGAAGTGATCTCAAGGAAACAAATTTACTAAGGAAATTTCTTATTTCTGAGCGGTTGTGTTGCTTTTATTCACCAATCAGCATGGATGTATCGGTATATATGGTAGTTTGGGCAAGCAACAGCGGGCAACTACACTTGGAAGATAGCTTTTGTGTCATGCAGCATTGTTAGTAAATAAATTCCATCTAAAGTAAACCTCAGTTTTGGGGGTTAATGAATGCAGTCGGCAGTGTATGACTGCTAGCAGACATCTCATGTACTTTTAATCATCATCTTAAACAATTTTGTCTTAGCTGTCCATTGCATTTTATATCTTACACAGAAATGCTTTGCTGACATTTAAAATTGTCTACCAATCTATTGTTGTTTATCTCGATGACCTTTTATTTCCTAATATTCGGGTCTGAGAACAAAGGTGTAGTGTAGTTTGTTTTAGTGACTCCTTGCCATTTCAAATTACTGTAGTGGTTAGTTGGAATATAATTATCCAAATAGAATTTCGCCAAAGCATGAAAGTTAACGCTTTTCTGTTTGTGAGAAGTACCAGGTTTTAGGAACAAGGGCCAGAGTTCCAGTTGTATATCTCATCAGGAAGATAGTGCTTTCAGCAATGTATTCAAACACTGCATTAAAATATAAAATTATAGGATATAAAATCAGTGCTTCATCCAAAAAGAAGTGTGCTTCCTTCTGAAAGATGGAAGGCTTCATTACTTTTAACTGTGTTATACCTTCTAAACTATATTCTGCTTTTTCCACATCTCAAATGCACTTCTAAAATCTTTATTTCTGCCTTTTTTTTACTTTTATTTTCTACTTCCCACAAATACCTGCTACTAGCAATCTGTAAAGCTTCCTTTCCAAGCAAAAATATAGTAAGTAAACTGTTGCTTTAAATGTTGGAACTCAAAACGGTGAGCAGTGTGGCACATTTATTATTGTTCACCACATATATTTAACAAGGAGTTGATGATGTTTTTGACAAGCTGCTTGCACATAGACTGAGTCAGCAGTTCTCCATGGTGACACATGGGCTGGGACAGGAGAAAAATCATCCAAAAAGGACAGAAAATAGAGGACCCAATGGCAAGGCATTGGGAAAGGCAGGCTAAACCAGTTTAGCAGCCTTTCAACATCTAAAGGGGTCTATAAGAAAGGACAGATGTTTTTGCAGGGTCCATTGTGAAAGGACAAGGGGAACAGTTTGAAACTAAAAGAGGGAAGATTTAGACTAGATATAAGGAAGTTTTTTACAATAGGGGTGGTGGGGCACTGAAACAGGCTGCCCCTAAAGGTGGTATATGCCCCGTCCTTGTAGACATTCAAGGTCAAGCTGTATGGTGCTCTGAGCAACCTGATTAGGCTGTAGATGTCACTGTTCATTGTGGGGGAGTTGGGCTAGATGGCTTTCAAGGGTCCCTTCCAAATCATGCAGTTCTTTGATTCTCTGGAGGCATTGAAGTCCAGGTTGGGTGGTATCCTGGGCAGATTGATGCAGTGATTGGCACCCCTACCCGTGGCTGGAGGTTTGGAACTGGGGGGTCTTTGTGGTACCCTCCAATCCAAATCATTCTATGATTCTATGGGTATATTTTATTGTTGAGGAAATACTTGAGAATATTAAGAATTGTTTGCAGTTGTGACGTTGAATTAACTTAATTCATAAATACAATCAAAGTAAGGGAGATGGAAGTTGGCATTAGTGTGCTGTTGACTCTCTGAAATCAATTTTTTTTAAATTACCATTGTAAGAGAAAAGCACAATAACTGCAGGTGAATCCCTACTGCAGGCCTGATGCCCTCCTCCTCGTTTGGTCTGAGGCCCTTCTGCTGTCCCTACCTCACTCAAGGCCTCCTCCTCGCCCTGTGTCCTCTGTGCCCATGCTGAAATCTGTTTTCCCCAAGGTGCTGCTAGTTTGGTGCTGGGCTCAGCTGTGCCCAGCTGTTGGAACTGACTGTGCCTGGTGTGGGGCAGCCCTGGCATCTGCCCATGGAGGCGCTGCAGGTGCCAACGCCTGGGTATGGGCACACAGTGCATCCAGATGGCAGAAAAAGAAATGGAAATAAAACCCACAAATCTTCTGTCAAGAGAGAACCTTACCATCAGTATAAGATTTTCCTTTCCCCCTTTTTGTTTGCTGTTTTCTCGTCAGATCTGTCTGGTACCGTTCCTCAGAGTGTCAGATTGAACTGCTGAAAACATGGGATCCTTTGTGGGTGAAAAACATTGGAGCGCTCCACTGTATATGAGCGTAATTAAAACATGAAAATGTTACTATGCAAAACACAACACTATCTATCAAGACCATTCAAATACTGTTTTAACAACAGAACACAATTTTACTTTGTGTGGCTGTGAAGTTAATAATTTGCTATTGAAATACTAGAGAAATTTGAAGGAAGGTCGCTTGCGGGACCTATGTTGACGATTGAGATTTTTACATGAAAGCGGCTTCTTCTTTTAATTATGAGACTTGTGAATAACACAGGAGATCCTTTCTCTTGTTTCTGGTGCTCTCCTCCATGTGGTGCTGTTTGTCTGCAGCAGCAGCAAGCTGAAGTTTTCGGAGTAGCGTTTCTGTATGTTAAAACATTTGACTCCAACTTCTGAGCTTAACTGAAGCAGAAGATTCTACATCTATAGATAAATCAGCGACCTGGAACTTTGCATACATCAATTGCCTGTCACATCCTTGTGCTTTGACTGATATAATAGGTCATAAAAGTGCAGGTATATTAGTAGATTCCATTAGTGACAAGTTAAAGTATATTAAGTTAATGCTGTATTTGTGACCATTCACGCTGTTGCAGGCTTGCAGATGAATGCAGTACAGATGTTCCAGAAGTGAGGAACAAGCACTGTGTTGTGATATAATGAAGTCTTTTAGCCAGGGCTGCAAACAGTTGAGCTTTGAAGTCTACTACCATCCTGCACCTGATCATTCTCTGTAGCATAACTGTAAGCTACAGAACATCACTGTACATATTTTGGTGCTATAATTTAAATTTCTCTGTATTTCCTATGCATTACTGTGGTGAACATCTTAGTGAATGTGCAGTGTTTTTTTGCTTTGTTTTGTTTATTTCTTTGTTTTGATGGTACCATAGCACTGTGAATTAGGAAATATTTTAAGCAAATTGGATCAACAAATCAAATTTACTACTGAGTAGGACAGAATTTCTTTGTCAGTAGCTGCAATGAATAACATAGAATTTTAAGCTTGAATTTTCTGTCCTAAGTAGGAAGAAGTTGTATTGAATGAATGCTGTGGACTGGCCAACATGATACCGAGATCAAGATGTTAGCGGTAAATAGAGAGTCTGAGAGTCTTGGATACAGCAGTAAGAGAAAACTCCAACTGTTCTCACGTACATTGGAGTGGTGCTACACTGGGGCATGACAGACTGAATTTGCTGACCCATTGGTTTTATGGAACAGCTGATTAGAAACACAATGAGAGAAAGTCAGTATCAACATTTTATTGGGGAGAATGTCAGACCTGGTTCCCAATGTTAAGCTGAAGTGGCACCTGGTAGTAGTGATCTTGGTATGCTTTCATACCTCAACAACAGCTGATGAAACAGTGTACAGCAGCTGTAATGAAAAGGCAGCTGCAAGTTAAATACTAATACGTAACTGTTTGAGAACATCCTCTTGGAAGCAAAGAAAAAGAACTGTTTCTGTTAGAAGAGCCTTTTACCTACTGAGAAGGACTTGAGAAGGGCTTGAGAGAAATGGGCATGTCTAGACGGTAAGGCAAAGGAGCATGTCAAAAGCAAGATGACATCTTTCTAAAGTGTCCTAGAAACATTTTTGTTAGGATCTTTTTCAGACCTTTTTTTCTTTCTCTTCTTCTTTTTTCTTTTTTCTCTTTTCTCTGTTCTTTTTTCTCTTTTTTCTCTCTTCTCTCTTCTGTGTTCCTCTTCCTTTTCTTGAGAAAATAATGTGATAGAAATAAGTGAAGCTAATATTACTGTCAACAAGATTACCTCTGAAGTCAAGGGTTGCAATGGTTGTCAACTGTTGTTGGTCACCGCCTGTTTTAAACCTTCTTTGTACTTGAGGATTGATAGATGGCAGATGCCAGTATCTGAGAGCTCCAGATCTGAGACAGTGTGTGCTGCTAAGCCTGTCAATTGGCCACTTGAATAGAATCTGTAATACAAAATCAGTGGACGCGTGAATATATCTGATACGCTGGGACAAGGCTTTTTATTTTTATTTTTTAACTCAGTGTGTCATGGTCCATATGCTTCACATATTGGTGCACTAAGAAGAGAAGAAGTACTTGAATGAGAGAGAGAGAGAGACAGTAAAAGTTCTTCTGGATTCAGAGAAACATAAGATCAGAGGAGAGAGGTTCAGTGTGGGGTTACTATATACAAAAAATCACCTTTGTTTTGAGGAATTTCATGCTATTTGTGACTGGGAGAGTAGATTGGGAAGTACTTTGGGTGCTTGTTCTGTTCTGTAGACATCTCTAGTTACTGAGTGTATATGACCACTCTTATTGGTATATAGTCATAACAACTTTCCTCTGCCGAGTGTACAATCAATAAAATTGCACCTTGGTTATGATACAAGATTCTTTGCGTTTAGATCAATTCAGCAAATGTCAGTAAATTTAGGTGAGCAGGTGTCTGCTTAGGAAAAGCACTGTGTGTGTTGTCTTATGGTCCTGTTTAGCAGAAAGAAAAGTAAATAAGCATTAAAAATGTGCTGTCTTAAATATTTTTGAAGATGCCACCCAGCAAATACTGAGACACAGCTGTGAGCTGGTTCTTCTGATGCAGAGGATCTGAAATAGAAAGTACCCGTGTTTTGTGGTGTTGCAGTAATTATTAGCTTTTTAAAATGCTTTGAGTTCTAACCTTTGGTGCAAATCAAATTTTATTTTTGTATTGTGTTTTTATGATCATGCATTGATTCTTGCTTTAAACATTTCAAAAAAGCACTTTGAAATGTGGGGGAGCATACAACATCGCATTGTAGTTTTGAGAGAACCACTGAAAGCATATAGACACTTCTAAGCCATTTAGTTACAATACAGTCTCCATTACGTGGAAAATGAATAAAAAGCTAATTATTCTCTCTAGTTATCAAGCTTAAGCTTTGTGTTGCACTGGCTTTTCTTTATCTTTTGAACTAGCATACGAGAAAGTAAAATAATTAAATCTGTATGACATGGCAGACAGGGGAGAGCAAGACCTGAAGCATCTGAGTAATATTGATAGAGTGTGAGTAGCATGTGATAACTCACCGTATATTTGCTGTGTAGAACAACATTCTTCATTGACGTCATCCATAAAGCTGTCATACCAATACCACAATAGAAAGATACTTCCCTCCACAAATTTTACGGTATCTTGCAAGCTTGTTTGACAGGGCTCGTGACAAGTCTATCGAAACTGGGAGTCTCCTTTGACAAAATGCAAGACAAGTGGCAATCCTGTAAATGGAGAAGATGGAATTCTTGTATGTCAAAAGCAACTCCAGTTTTATTTACATTTCTAAGATTCTTCTTATCATTTCTCCTTCTCATTTTTTCCATCCATGGGATTGGAAATATTAAAATGAGAAACAGTAAAGCGCTGCCTTTACTGCCTTTACTGTACAGTGCTTTTATAATCTAACCTGAACACTTTCTTCTCTTATCCTTCCATCTTTTCCATCATTTCATTCTTAAAGAATATGTATTTGATTAGAAAAAATTGGAACTAGAAAAGAGCAAAATGAAGAAATAAAGAATCCTTTTGTAACTTTTTCCCAAAATATTGAGGCTTAGAGTCAGTGAAGCAGGTGGCTCAATCCTTACCTGCAGACTCCTGCATACTTAGAAAATCTTTCAGGTCCAACCTGGATGGGTGTTCTAATGAAACTAACTAAAAAGGAGCAGAGAAGCAAAAGGCAGTGATGGATGTGGAGTCCATAAAAAAAAAACCAAGCTCAAATTTGTACTTTAATGGCTGAGGACATGACTGGTTTATTTTTATTAATTGTGGATATATTTAGAATGGTGCTGACTTTTTTTCCATGGCATTTTCTTAGTGTAAAGTGTTGAGGTAGTAGCACATGCCAATTACAATACTTAAAAATGCATAGTCATTTGCCTACATTACAAAACCCAGCACAAATATATCCAGGTAAGAGTCACTGTAAGTTGTGTTGCTTCAGTAGAGTATGGATGGTAGAAAAGAAGAGGGTCAAAAAGTTCTTGCTTGCTGTGTCCTGGCTGCAACGTATTGAGTCGTACTAAACCTTCTGGAGATGGAGAGGTTTGTCCATCTGGGCAAGCGGGACAAAAGGCTTGAAGAGAGTTTTTTTGCAACTGAGAGATAGGAAATCAGAAGAAGGACTGACTGAGAAGATGGGAATTCTGCCACCAGGAAGCCAAGACCTCAGCAGCCAGAGAGACTTATGGGAATACCAAGGATCATATCATCAGGTCTCTTTGGTGATGATGTAGATTGTATCTACACTTGTAAGTAATGGGTCCCCAAAAATGCAGATACTTAAAGCGAGGTATCTATGCTGTCAGTGCTTTTGAGGAGGAATGGGAGGTTTTATTTCAAACTATCTTGATTCTGGTACTGAGGACTTCAATGCTAGTAGTAGACGGAATACATCTTTCTGTTTAGTGTCATGGGGTCATTGCTGTTGGAAGGGATCGCTGGAGATCATCTAGTCCAGCCCTCCCGGTGAAAGCAGCATCAGCTAGAGTAGGTTGCTCAGAGCCATGCCCATCAGGTTTTGAGTCTATTCAAGAATGGAGACCTTGCAGGCTTTTTGGGCAAACCTATTACAACACTTGACTGTGCTCACAATAGAAAATATCTTCCTTGTGTTTAAATGGAATTTTTCTGTATTGTGTTTGTGCACGTGGCCTTCTGTCCTTTCATTGGATTTCTCTGAGAAGTGACTTGCTCCATCCCATTGGGTATTTATATGCATGGATGAGATCCCCCAAGCCTTCTCTTTTTCAGTCTGAACAGTCCCAGCTCTCTCAGCATCTGCTTCATCCTCTCTGTATGACAGATGCTCAAACCTCTGAATTATCTTCATGACCCCGAGCAGGATTTGCTCCAGTATGTCCCTATCTCTCTTGTGCTGGGGAGCCCAGCTCTGGTCACAGAACTATGCCTCATCAGTCATCTTCTCATTTTTAATACAGCCCTTCATAGTTCATTAGTGAAGCAGTCAAATTTGTTATGGTACAGGACTACTCCATAATGTAAGCAAATGGTTGGACTGGATGATCTTGTGGGTCTTTTCCAACCTTGGTGGTTCTATGATTCTGTGATTCAAAGGCTTGGTGAGAATAAGCATGTTGACACAGAAGGATCTTCCTGATCCAAACAGCAATAATACTGAAAATGCCTCTGTAAAAGACTAACAGTGGACTGCAAAGTTCAGACAAAGCCATCAAGAGGAACCAATAGAAAATGTGAAAGAAAATAATTTTAAACCTGGTTATTTTCTTCTTAAAATTTTGTGTGTATTGTGGTGACTGTAGCGCATTTTTAGTACTAAATATTTTAATTATTACATATATCTTTAACTCACATTTTAGAGAAACTAGTTTGAACTTCTCATCTGCTTAGGAAAAGTTATTTTCCTTTTTTAAACACATTATACCTTCATTTTTCTCTGATGAGGATTGAATACAGATAGGCCACCTTAGGTGAACAACTACAGACCTGTCCTGCAGCTAGGAGGCTTTACCTCAGGAATAGTTGACACTTCTCCCATATTAAAGCTGTCAGGCTTTTTATATTTAAACAGAGTTCTTATGTGTCTTTATTTCAATAGGAAAAACTTCCCCTCATGTTACCTGGTAAAAATAAATTACTAAACAGATTGTTTACCATTTGGCGTGATAAAATTAAAATGTTAGAGATGGACAAGAAGATCTTGGTTCTTTATTTATTTAAAGTAGGGTGCGACACTTGTCATCTACATTCTGGAATACGTAGTCCACTAGTTATGCTTCATTTTGATTGACTTTAAAATCCAGTCTTGACAATTCATCTTCAAAAGAGAGAATAATACAAATTTATTGATAAACAGATTTTGACTTGAAATGTTACAGATCTTAACCATCTTTTGTAAAAACCACTGCATATTAGACCGTGGATATGCAACTTTTAATGCTCAGAATTTCTTTTTGTAGGCAATTAAGTGAAGAGTCTCTAAATTGGAAGGTAACATAGTTCATTTTTGCTTAAAACATATCACCTGATTCAATCCTTTAAATAATTTAACCTAAAAAAGGGAGTGGAGACATAAGAGCACTTCTGTGGTTGCATCCCTACTTTATGCAGGTGAGACCTCATGTGGAATACAGCATCCACATGTGGAGTCCTCAGTACAGGAGAGTCATGGAACATTTATTCCAAGGATCATACTTCTGTAAGGAGAGGTAGCCAGCTAGATGTCAGTGCATTTTCTAACTAGGGACTAGACATACACAGGGACTAAATGACACCTTTCAATAGTAACTCATGGATAGAGTTCTTTGAAGAATCATTGAATCACAGAATGGTTTGTGTTGGAAGGGACCTTTAAGATCATCAAGTTCCAACCCCCCTGCTGCAGGCGGGGTTACCTTCCACTAGACCAGGTTGCTCAAAACTCCATCCAGCTTGGCCTCTTCTCAAATCATGCTTTGTTCTTCTTTTCTCTAGAAAAAAGTTGGTAAAATTACTTTCCAGACCAGTCATCAATTTTCAAATAAACTGCATGCAAAATCCATATGCGCATCAGTTGTAAGGGAATTATTTTTTAATGTACGTTTATATGAAACAGTCTTTCCATATAAATTGTTAAAAATTTGCAGTCATTTCCCAGCTATCTGATTTTTGTTGTTTTTCCCATAATGCTTTTATTTCAGTAGAATTTAATGGATGGTCAAGTGGAATTCACAGAAGCAGGATGGTTTTGTCTTAGGATTTCATCAAGCATGACTAACAGTTGAAAAATTCATGATTATTTGACTGTTTTAAATGGCTGAAGTTATGAGTCACTGCTGGGGAGTTTCCTGCTGCATATTTATGAAGTTCTCTGAGTGAGCTGACTCAGTGTTGTGTTTTTTTTTGTTTGTTTTTGTTTTTTAATTTAAATAAGCGTTTGTAATCCTTTTAAATTTGTGTGAACCTCTTAGATTAGAAATCAAGTTAGCATCCCTAACAGGATTGAAATAGCGGTTTAAACATTAGGCACCAGTTGCTTACATACATACGCATTATAATCATGTATTTGTAGTCTACAGAATGTGTGTATAAAGAGATATTTATTATGTATGTATTTATTCAGGAAAACTTTTAAACTTAAGAGTTTCTTTAGCTTAATTGACCACTGGGGATCCCCAGAGAGAGAAGTGCTCAGATGACAAACTTTTCTGCTGAAATTTTGTATATTTGTGAGTAAACGTTGGGAGGTGGGGAAATGTGTTTCTATGAGTCTCTCATAAGAAGGAAAGAATCAGAGTCGGACCTTTTCCTTTTCACACGGAAAGGAGATTTTTTCTGGAGTGGAGTCTTCTGATTTATTGGTGTATAACAGCTTTAGATGGTTTTACAGCGCAGGTTCTAGAATTGGATTTGTCATGGTTGCTTCAGGAAAACAGTTCTGAGTTGACTGATTTATTGTCTTGATAACAGTAAGCTACTGAACTTCCAAGTGACTTTTGGTAAAGAATTTTGTAGAACGGGGAAAAATGAAAATCCGCCACTTATATTGA
>PPHD01021580.1:0-13194 GCA_002909625.1 Bambusicola thoracicus | reverse complement strand
TTTATTTATTTATTTATTTATTTATTTATTGTGGGGGAGGGGGAAGTATTGAGTATGCAAGAAATACTGAAGTGGGCAATAAACAAAGGGAATAATATTTTAATTGAATAGGAATAGTAATGAAGCTGCACTGATCAGGACTTTTCATTCTTTCCTGAAATGGTTTTCCCACTAGAAAATTTTGGTTTGATATATTGTCAAGGCAATATATCAGTTTGAAAAGTTGGAGGGGAAGTTGACTGGTAGCACAAATGGTTCATGGAAGACTACGTTTGTCTTTCCTTTTGATTCTAAGTTTAGTTTTGTAAAAATTCTAATGTTCTTACCTACATATAATTGCAGAAGACAGAAGTATTTTTACACCATGAGTGCTGCTCAATTAATATCAGCCACTGTAACAGGCATACATAATCAATTTATAACCATTGATATGCTACAATACTGTCACACTATGTGTTTAAGATAAGAACACCAGAAATTTCCCACTTAGCATTTTACCACTTGCAAGTGAGCTCTTGTCTTGAGATACTTTATAGGATCTGATTAAAAAAAAAAAAAAGAGTTTTATTATTTGCCTTGCTGCTAAGCTTGCCTACATTAATGCTGATTATCTAAATCCCATCTTTGATATGGATTGAGCATGGAGATGAATAAAGATGGCTTTTTATATCTCAAATTTGACCCAAGATACATAAATCAATATCGCTTCTTGTCAAGGAATCATTGCCTCTCCTTCCCAAAACTTGTTTACAGGAACAAGTAGATAACATTACTAACAATATATGTACTGTACACAAGCAAATGGATTTTAGGCAAGTATTCTCCAAAGTAATTTATTATGAATCAATATTTTCCTAGTGGTGATCATATAATTTCCACCTCTACAGAGCAAGTAAGAAAAATATGTGGAATAGAAGCCACTTATTAGTCTTATTCTAACTTTTCAGTATAATAAAACTGTCTATCCTGAATCAGGAAAAGCAATAGTCAGGAACAAAAGTATCTTAGACAATTCATTTTGGGTTACAACTTCAAATCAGATTTCTCAAGGAGAATAACCTGAGTGTGTTGCTGATGTCATATACTGCCTTATCTGACAGTGACTACAATTGACAGGGGGGCAGAAAGAATTAATACTTCTAACAGGAATTCAAAGGATTTCAGTTTTTCCTTCATATGTAGGAAAATCATGAGTTGATGTTCTTCATAGTGTCTGTTGCGATGCTGGGTTTTGGCTTTGGGAGAAAAAAAAATGCTGATAACAATCTGATGTTTTAGTTGTTGCTGAGTGTGAGCTGAAAATGTTTGAACTTCTTGTCCTGCCCTGCCAGTAAAGTGGACTGAGGGGGGCACAAGGAGCTGAGAGGGGTCAGAATGAGGACAGCTGAACTAAGCTGGCCAAAAAGACACTCCGCAACATCTGATACCATGCAAAAAAACCTTTAAAAACTGTGAGGAGTTGGCTGGACAGGCAGCCGCTGTTTTGTGACTAAGCATCAGTTGGAGGTCAGTGAGCAACTGTTTTGTGCATCACTGGTTTTGTAAATATAATATGATTACTGTTATTATTTTCCTTTATTTTTCTTCTCTGTTTTAGTGAATTGTTTTTATGTCAACCTGGGAGTTCTGTTTTTTTTTTCCCCAATTCACCTCCCCATCCCGATGGGAGAGGAGAGTGAGCAAGTGATGGTATAGTGCTGAACTGCCTGATGGATTAAACCACATAAGAAATATTATTTCATGGAACTGCTATACTATCTAATGAGATTAAAATAGCCATTATTGGTCCTCCCTCCTTCCCTTCCCCTGCACCCTAAAGAAAGTAATTTTGCAATATATTTGAAGCTGTTGTAGATCTCATACGTTATTTCTGATGCAGATACTAAGGTGGGTCCATATAAGACTGCATGGTTGTATCACTCTGTCTTTGTGTGCCTATGATTACTGTATGATTCAGTCTGCATGAATGTAGTTCACCTGCATATAATATGCTGTAAGAGTGAGATGACTTTAGGCTTTTTAGAGTTTTAAATTGAAAGGAATGGAATATTTGGTTTCTATTTAAAAATAAATAAAAATATTGAAAATGTCACTGACTATGCAGTACATTTTATTTAGCCCATTCTACTTATTACCTAAGCCTATAATAAGCTAATAAGGTAATGACAGAGCACTTTGTGCAGAAAAAGAATTTTAGGGAACTTTTAGCATGGGATGTTGTCTGTGGTACCTAATGATAAACTCTGTAACACAGCATGCTGGCACCGTGCATTGAAAACCAGATTAAACATAACAGAGGCTTTCAAAGTCAGCCCGAGATAATACAGTATACATCCTTTTAAATTCTTCTACAAAATTTTATAAAACAGTGTTCTTGCACATGACCAAAGTTATGTAGATCCCTAACAAAACCTGAATCGTGTCACACGATTTGTAAGCAAGAAATCCTTGACATATATACAAACAGAATAAAAAAGTAGTGTTCAATACTGGAAGGATGTGCTTTCAAGGAACTGACTCTTCCCTCTGATATCTTTCATAACATCAGGAAGCTAAGATGAAAACAAAGGCTGGCATATGCAAAAGCTGATTTCAATATACCAATAAAATGGCACTTTGTTAAGTGGTATGCTGAGTGTGCTCTTGTCCTACAGTATAGGATAGGGGCTGTGGGAGGGAGGGAAGAACTGGGGGCATGGAGAAGAAAAGTAGAGGAAGTAGCTTCCAATACTTATTAGTAAGTGATCTAAATTGTAGGCAGTAAAAAGAGAACAAAATACAAAATCTCCAAGACTTATGAAGTTTAGAGTGATGTAATATTTCCAGAGAGCTAGAACTGGAAAGGATTATCATATCCATCTAATAATCCATCCTTCAGGTAATGGTCCTCTTGGCTCTGATTGCCTTCCCCAGCTGAAAGCATACTCACTTGGTGCCTTTGTTCCAATAAGCAAAGGAAACAAACTCAAGAATAAAAGGTACTCCATATCACTGCTGTCAATATTAATTCGCTTTTCCTGTGATATGCTAATACATTTTTGCAAAAATCTATATTCTCAACAAAAGAAAGAATTTTGAAAAAAGTGTAGTGGTGTACTTAGCTATCTACCTTAAAATCCTATTTCTGACAGCTTTAATCAATCTTTGCATGAAGTTTGTGTCACCTGACCCTTTTCTGCTCTGAAAAAGTAAGGACATTCAAGTCAATATGATCAGGTCTAAATGTGTCCAGAATTAGTTCACAATGGTGGTCTGAACAAAATAGCACTGACAGATCTAATGCATACAATCATACTATACTGTGCAGCTACTTGTAGTCACAGATAGACGGAGGTTAATGCAGGCATTGCTTTTGAGGATCCCAAGGCTAGAGGTTTAATCTCCTTTTCCCTCAATGACACTACTAACTTCTGAAAGTAGTTACTGGAAGGGCAATGTTTTGACAGTGTATGATTCATGTTTGTCATGCTGTTTCCTGGAGTAATCTCACTCTTTCAAGACCAAAAAATACAACATAAAATTTCATGCCAATAGATATCATAAATTGCTCATTTCTTAGGACTCATAATGTATTCAAACACATTTATGAATACATTTCTTATTTTTCAGTAAAATACCCGGTGTTTTTTAAAATATTCTGTGAAGAGTAGCAATTAATCTAACAAAAAAGCATGAAATTTGTAAAATATTCCTAAAAAAAAAAAAAAATCTTTAGAAATTATGCATCATCTGCAGCATTTAAGTAGAAATACTGGCAAGCAGGGCAATATATTTTCAAACTGGGTACTCCCTGACTAGCACATTCACCAAGAAATAAGCCTGTGGGGAAATTTCATTGCTAATAGCTCACTGAATATTAATATGTTGCTGTTGTCTCTCTGTGCTGTACACAACATAGCCTTTTATGCTATTTGTAATCTTACTCAATAATCCTTTTTCTCTCAAACTAAAATCTTTTTTTCTGATATGATTCTTAGGACTAAAATATATTTATTATAAGTTGCAGCCCCTCATTTATCCAGCCTTATTAATGTATTCACAGAAATCTAAATCTGTAATCCAGTGCCACGTGTCTATGGCTGTTTCTAAGCCACCTAAACTGCACCCTAGCAGTATATCAACATCTCCCAAACCAAACTGCATATATAATCCCACACAATTAGAGGAGTTACTTTTCATGAGAACAAATGTCTAATTAAGAGCCCACAAAATGGTGTTCAGAAGCACAGACTTCTCCTGCATTATTGATTACTGTTCCAATTATAGGATTACTAAATTCTTAAAAATGAATTATTCTGCTGTTTGGTTGCCATGTTAGCAAAGATCCTCCTCTGTTCTCTGTCAATAATAGTTTTTCACTTTTAAGACTTCTCTAATGTTAAGACAATTACCAAACAACAGTGGTTGCAACATGGGATACTATTTGTCTGATATCTGCCTCATCAGAACACGAATGTGGAAAAATTAGCGTGGTTTCTCTTTCTGATTTTTCTTTATATGTTGCAGGTACTATCATTTTTCTTTTTAAGCTAACAAAAGCACAGCTGAGTATCTACAAAGGCATCATTTTTTTTTTCCTGCTAGTAAACAATGAATCCAAATTCTGATTATTTCTTAAAACAAATGTAAAAAGCCATGAAGTATTAAGGGGTGGAAATCTCACATATGGCTAGGATGGAAACTGGGCTCAGACTGTCAAGATTGGATGGCTAAATGTACTATTTCTGTTTGCCTGCAGGCAAAATCATCAGGTTTAGATCTTTTAGGAATTTACTTTCTGAGTTATCTGTCAAAAATTGTTCAGTTTTATTAACACCACAAGCACTTGGATAAAAAAGGAGGCTTAGTAATTTCAATGCCATCAAAAAGCAGTGAATATATTTTCTGTTCCACTTAAGTATAAACAGTGAAAAAAACATGAAAAAAAAAAAAAGATACTTTCACAGTTAGTTACTTTTGCTATGGTAAACTGCTTCAGGTTTTAGAGGAGATAAAAAAAAAAAAAAAAAGCAAGAAAGAAGATTAAAGACCGGAAAAAAAGCAATAATATGAAAACTAGCTATTCTTCTCCACACTTGGTAAACTCTGAGCATGAGTGTGATTACAGTGTGTGGGCTTTTGTGGAAGAAAGCAACACCAGACATGATACCATATATCACCATCTGCAAGAAGACAAGTACTGAGCTAGGAAAAAGGAATGCACCTCCTCTGCAGATGTGTGTAAACAGGTGTCATTGGTTTCCTCTAACAAAGTGAAAAAATAAATTGCAGAAAGACTGTAAGTGTAAGGAGTAATTCGGCAGATAGGAACAAAGGTGAGTGCTAGTCTTATTGTATGTGCAGGACTATCCTTCAAGTCAAGATCATAGTTTAAAATTTCTGATGGAGGTGAACACACACACACACACACACACACAAAAAGGGCGGGGGGAAGAGTAATTGAAGATTTATGATACACTGATGAGTGGAGAAGGATTACCTGCCCGTAGTCATTAGAGATAGCTCCTAAAAGGAAGTAATAGTTTTATAGTACTGAAGAGAAAGAAAAAGAAAAAAAAAGTCTTACTGTCCTTCTTATAGAAGGTACAACATAGTTTGGAAATAGTATGACTGAAACTATAATACAAGATGACAAATATATTTGATAGAATAAGATCTCTTTATCTTTATCTGTGATTTGTCTTCAAGATTTTTCTGTATATTACCAAGGATCTCCCCACTCTTCCCTCACTGAAGTTATTAGGTTCTGAACATTCGTGCCTGGATCATGTGAAAGGACATACTTATGGCCCTTTTTGATCACGTGGATTTGTTCACTAAACAGCTTTGTGACCAAACAGTCTGCAGTTAAACTGACATCCCCGATAAACACAAAGCTATATGCATTGGCCAATGGCATCCTGGCTTGTATCAGAAATAGTGTTGCCTGCAGAAGCAGGGAAGTGGTCATCCCCCTCAATGCTGTACTCCGTGCTGTACTCAATTCTCTTGAGACTGCACCTTGAGTACTGCGCTCGGTTTTGGGCCTGCTACTGCAAGAAAGACACTGAGGCCCTGGAGTGTGTCCTGAGAAGGGCAACAAAACTGGTGAGGGGTCTGGAGCACAGGCCTTATGAAGACTGACTGAGGGAGCTGGGATTGTTCAGTCTGGAGAAGAGGAGGCTCAGGGGAGACCTTATTGCTCTCTATAACTACCTGAAAGGAGGTTGTGCTGAGGTGGGGGCAGGACTCTTCTCCTGCATAACTAGCGATAGGACAAGAGGAAATGGTCTCCAGTTGCACCAGGGACATTCAGATTGGATATTAGGAAAAATTTCTCCTCTGAAAGAGTAGAAAAATTGCTATGGGTTGTGAGAATTTCAGTATAAATGATCAATTATTTTCCTATAAAGTAGTGAATGCTTCAGATGTGATCTCTGAGAACATTATTTGAAGAAATGAAAGTAAAATATGTTTTCTCAGTCTTAAAATTATCTCAATTTAAACTTTAATTTAAACTTCAGTCTTTTTTTCAGGAGAAGCCATAAAACAACAGTCATCTCAGATATATCCCACTGCACTGAAACAAAATACCTCATTTTATGAAGGATAGTAATCAAGGGCATAAAAAAGATATATTTATATAAAAAGGAAGCACTTTACATTTACTCAAAAGAGATATCAAACTGTGTAATCTCAATACAATGCATCATTAAAAAATTATATTCCATAAGCATAAGTAACTTTATTTTTTATAATTTTGTAAAAAATCCTAAAAATTGAGAGGCATAATCACATTTTAATGCCATTGTAAAGTATCAAAAAATAATTGATCAGGTTTATTTTCTGTTGGTTGTACTGTGATTCTAGATTCTTGTAAACCAAGAATAAAAATTAAACAAAAATGCAATATGAGAAAGAAAGAATAAAGAAGAACATTATAATAAATCTAGAACAATAATCAAGAAAGGTCCTTATGCCTGCAGTTATTTTTATTATGTGCCAGTACAGCATATAGTTAATATATTGCCAACAGCACACCACAGAAAGCATTATGCAAAATACTGCAGTATTCAAAAAGAATAGTAATGCTTGTTTGGCACAGAACTTTTGAGTTTATGTAATATTTTCAAAGGTGAGGAATGATCTTAACAATCCTTTTTCTCCGGAAGAGGTGATCACGTTGCCAGTCACTCTGCCTGCCACACTTTCTCCTGAAATGAAGAATGCCCAGGAGTGCTCAGGACATGAACTGGAAATAATGGATGACCGTAAGGATTGAAAGACCTACCACGTACTAGAGAAAATATCTTAAGATACATCTGTGAAATGGACAGCAAGTAGAGAAAGGCTGTAAGAAATTCTTTAAGCCTCTGGTATGAAATAAAACTGCAAACCTAAAGAATATGCAAGATGTGCAGCATAATCTAAGCAGTTTTGTGATGGGTATTATAAAAATAAAATGTACTGAGAAGACTGACACAGTATTTTTGTCAAAAAAAAAAAAAAACCCTCAAACTTTGATATTAAAAGCATAAGCATGTGCTGTAAATAAAAGGATATCTCTTTCCAGTATATTAAAACTAGACTTCTGAATAACCTAATTTCCTCCACAGGCCACAAGACTTACTCAATTATAAAGTAAAGGTTGTTTAATATGGCTAATTAGTAGCATGTTAAATCAAGCATGCTGAATACACATTTCAATTGCATTATATGGAGGAGTGGATGGGAATGGGAAGTGACTATGTATTTTAATGCCACTCACAGATAACTGAACCATAAAGCCTAAACGTCAGAGTGCACTTTCTAAAGAGCATGGCCTCCAGGGGCACCTTTGCCAGGGCTACAGATGGGTAGTGCCATGGGAACCCAACTAGCACAGGGTGAAGATCAAGCCAGCTGAAGCAACACGATACAAGTTCACTCAGTATTTCCTTCCATTAAATTAATCCCATTCCTTGTCTCATTCCAGGGCAGGCCTCAGCTTGGCAGACATCTGTCTCAAAGGCTTCATGACCACCCAGAAGTGTGAATATGGGGAGGAGTAGACCTTGAATAACTCTTCACGGTGCCCTCAAGATGTGGGTCTGAAGCAAGACCTGTTTTGCTTATATGGCTTTATGGGGAAGCTTGGAATGTGGTATAGGGGAGGGAGAAGTTGTTATGTTCAAAAACTCTCAGATAAGTCTTTGAAAGCTTTGTTAATCAACTAGAATACTAAATTGTGTTGAGCAAGGAGAATGAACAGGCACCCCTACAGTGCTCAGTAACTTATGTTCCCATTTTACTCCCAAATCCTGGTTCCCTGCTTCCCTACATTATACAAGCATTAATTCACTCTTTGCGGGGGTTGTTCTTGGCACACAAACTAGTTTTTTTCAGCAAGCAGGCTTGGATGTAATTTGGGACAGCTCCCAGATCCCTCCGAATAGTACTAGTGAGACCACATTAGATTTGGCTCCGTGTACCCAACACAGTCTCCAGCAGTTCTCTCTTCTCATCTCAAACACCGCCTGTCTGCAGCAGCCATACACATTTTTAGGCCTCTGCAGCTTTCAGACCATGTATGTAGGCCCTGTGGAGAAGGACTTAGGGTTCCTGGTGAATGAAAACCTGGACATGAGCCAGCAAAGTGAAGGCTCTGGGGAGACCTCATTGTGGCCTTCCAATACTTGAAGGAAGTATATAAACAGGAGGGGGAATGGCTGTTTACAAGGGTGGATAGTGGTAGAACAAGGGGGAATGTTTTTAAACTGGGGCAGGGGAGGTTTAGGTTAGATATTAGGAGGAAGTTTTACATACAAAGGGCAGTGACACATTGGAACAGGTTGCCCAAGGAAGTTGTGGATGCCCCATCTCTGTAGGCATTCAAGGCCAGGCTGGATATGGCTCTGGGCAGCCTGGTCTGGTGGTTGGCAACCCTGCACATAGCAGGGGTTTGAAACTCAATGATCATTGTGGTCCTTTTCAACCCAGGCCATTCTATGATTCTGTGATATGATTCTATGACTTAATACCTTGTAAAAATGGTGGAGAATAAAAATGAAAAAATAAATGGCTAAAACAATATTTTATGATGTAATGAAATAAAATACCAATCCATTTGATTATTTATTTATTTTAATTCTACATTGGTATATTGGGGCATATATTGAGGAAGAAATGACTTTCATATATTGACACAGAACTGCTTAGTGAAATACTGTTCAAAACACCAGAAAATAGGAAGACATAGTCTGCTTGTTTACCACAAGACAATATTATTCAATATGTCAGCATCTTTAATCTTCACCTTGGGTTCTAAAGATAGGAAGACTGGCCAGTAAATTTAACTACTGTTTAAGGCTAGACCCAAATAACAACCTGTAAAATAATTTTGAGACGCAAATTTGTTTGGCTTCAGATTTTCCGCTGAAGTGTTTTGCTAAAAATGGAAATTCACAACAATTTTGAACCTTCTAGGATTTAGTTTCCACCTCACATACTGAACAGCAATGCAGAATAGGAGGAACACTTCAGGAGCTCACTATTTGTTTAGATTTCAGCAGATTCCTGAACACTATCCTAAGTGTATATATAGTTTTGTTCAGAGAGTATGTTTAAAGTTAATAATGGGTTAAGCATCTTTCTAAAGCAAAACCCACATTTTTCTGTTCTTTGAGTGCTGGAAAATGATAACATCAGCCTGCTCAAACACTGGTTCGAACCCACACCTATATTTCTGGACAGCATCTCTGTATTTCTACCAGGTCACCTGTTGCTATTTCCACCTTTTGTATACCTCTTTTACATCTTTTAATTTATCCAGAAGCTTCTTGCTCATCCATGCAGGCCATTTGTCAGGACCATTCTTAAACTTGACGAGGTGTCAGCTAGTTGTCCTGGACCCCTCTTTTTTCTGGGCCTATCTCTTGTGGGATTATTCCAACCAGGCTGTCTTCTTTTTAGAAATTAAGGGTTGTGAGCAATGACATCTTTGCCTGGTAGGAGTGAGGCTGTTAAACTACATATAAGGAGAACATATGGAAATAAATTCTAGTCCAGATGAAGTGAAAGGCAAAACTTTCTGCTAACTTTATTATATCCACTATGTCCTTTAAATTCTTAGTGTTATTCTTAATTTTGTCCTTGTGTTTTTTGTTTGTCTTCTGTTGTTCTTTTTTTTTTTTTTTTTTTTTTTCTTTTTCCTTTGAACTATGTCAGGAATAGTAGCACAAATATGTAAAGAGAATTATAAGTGAAATATGAAAGAAAGGAGAGTTTGGGTATGCAAATGAGCCTATGTAAACATCAAAGACGAAATGATAGACTTATTCATGTTGCATCTAATTCATACAGCTGAAAAATTTGTGAGTCTGACATTTAGGTTAATATTAAAGTTTATGTATGTGAGATTGAATGAAACTCTTCTCACAGAGATTATAAAACTAGAAAGGACAGAAAGGGAATTTAGTTTCTGGATTGAAGCATAGACAAATGTCCCAATACCACTTTTGACAGAAGTAGATCAAGGTCTTGAACCTGGGTCATGGCAATCCCCACTACCAATAAGAGCTGGGGGATGAAAGGATTGAGTGCAGCCCTGCTGCAAAAGACTTAGGGGTACTGGTGTATGGAAAGCTGGACATGAGCCAGCAATGTGTGCAGCACAGAAAACCAACTGTATCCTGGACTGCATCAAAAGAATCATGGCCAGGTGATCCTGCCCATCTACTCTGCTCTGGTGAGGCCTCACCTGGAGTACTGCGTCCAGATGTGGAGTCCTCAGTACAGGAAAGACATGAACCTGTTGGAGTGCATCCAGAAGAGGGCAACAAAAATGGTTCAAGGTATGGAACACCTCTCCTACAAGGACAGGCTGAGAGAGCTGGGGCTGTTCAGCCTGGAGAAGAGAAGGCTGTGAGGTGACCTGAGAGTTGCCTTTCAGTATCTAAAGGGGGAGCTACAGGAAAGAAGGGGACAGACTCTTTAGCAGGGCCTGTGGTGATAGGACAAAGAGAAATGGTTTTGCACAAAAAGAGTAGAAATTTAGATTGAAAATAAGGAAAAAGTCTTTTACAGGGAGGGTGGTGAGACACTGCAACAGGTTGCCCAGAGATATGTTGGAAGACCCATCCCTGGAGACATTTAAGTTCAGGTTGGACCAGGCTCTGAGCAGCCTGATCTGTCTGCAGATGTCCCTGCTTATTGCAGGGAAGTTGGACTAGATGACCTTTAAAGGTCACTTCCAACTCTAAGGATTCAGTGATTCCATGATTCTATGATTTGGATACTTTAGCAAATTATGTTGTATAATGCATCATCGGAAATCATGCATCTGAGAATACCACATAGCTAACACAAACAGGTCCAGAAAACGTATTGATGGTAACTTCTTGGTACAAGCAGTAAGAGAGCCAACTAGAAAAGGCACCCTCCTGGATTTGTTGCTTTTAAAGAGAGGGTCTTGTGAGTGAAGTGATGACTGGTGGCCATCTTATCCTCAGTGTCCATGAAGTAGTTGAGTTTAAAACCTTTGATGGCAGGAGGAAAACTGCCACCAAAATCCCCTGGATACAGGAAGAGTAGATTTCAGGCTGCTCAAGGAATTGTCTATTCCCCTCTGATTCTGTTGTTGAAAATACTGCTGTTCATCAGTGTCTTGTGTGTGTCTATCTATCAATCTCTCTAACAATGTTTAACTGCTTGATTTTTTTTTTTATTTTTTTATTTTTTTTAAATAAAGGTAAGGGTTTCTTCATGTTTGTACAAGCTGTAAGAAAAAAAAATCATCTGGGAATACAAAAAAGACACTATCAGTGCCTTCCTGAACACATGAGGATGAAGTCCCGTCTTGTTAGATACTGATTCTCACCCTTGAAACATGTATCGATGAGAAACCAGTGGTTTTGCTCTGAAATTATTAGTTATTTCACGAGCAAATACAAAGACAGACGAACTGAGCCACAGTCAGGCAATAAAGCATAAGGATTAAAAAGTGAAATAGTACTCATTTTTTAAAACAGAGCCAAATATGTTATTGATTGGAGTTCCAGAAGTGAGGACTTTAATAAACAGTTCACAAAACACCACACTGATATTTCTGTCAGTAGTTTTTGTAAATGACAATTTTATAATTTTATTGTATACTTTGTAATGATATTGTTAAATGCTGCATTTTTATATGGGCCTTAAGTCTACTTCTCTGTTGTTTCCATTTGCACTTCAGGAAAAGTAGAGGGAGTTTGTTTTTCCAATCAAAAGATGGGCATTATTTACATATTGTGATAATCTCACCTAACTATCAGTCAGGAATTCTATTTGCTAGGTCAATTCCTTGTTGAGAAACTTTCGGTGTGTCTAAGAACTTGATCATTTTTCATATGAAATCAAACCTTGAATGGGGAAAAAGCCCTTTATCTAGCTCATGTGCTACACGATGGCATTGCTGGATATATTTGGAAAAAATAAACAAAATAAACATTTCAGTTTACCATAATTCTTCAAATAAATCTGATTTGTATCATGTTAAGGGTGAAATCTAACTCACCTGTAAAGTGCTGAAAGTGGACGTTTGTTGCCAGGTTTTGGTCTGTATGGTTTTGGTTCTCCTGCCATGTTGATATCTGAAAGCAAACATTTGAAATCCATAAGCCAGAGGTTTGGAAGGTGGAAACACTTTGCAAAGGCACTTTCAAGACACTGGAAATGATCAATAGACATTGAAAATGGACAGCATATGTAAAATAGCTTTCTAGTTTTTACCACTTTTAAATTGATACTATAAAGCTTTCCTAAATATTCTTACTGTAATGCCTGAGGATTTTAGGCAAAATTTCATTTACTGGTAAGAGAGAAATGATATTTTTTACAAACATGAGTTTCCACTCATGAAGGTGAGGATTCCTGAAGCTATCACAGAAACTTGAATGATATCTTAAATGCAGAGACAAACAATGAACTCAGGTCAAAATACAGTTGTGGAGCACTGCAGTAGTTGTAAAGAGTTGTTCTTTAAGGTCTTGCAAAATGCAGACTGATCTTTAACTGGCACTTCATTATCTACTCAAAAAGAGAGTTTTCAAAATTAAATAAAATAACATGCATTTCGTAACCCAAATACATATTTTTCTTGTTCTTCTGAATATCAAAACATACTGTCTTTAAAATTTTCATGGGCCAAGAGAGTATCTGTTCTTGCACATACCTTGCCTTAGGTAAGTACTCGTAATT
>PPHD01021579.1:0-13194 GCA_002909625.1 Bambusicola thoracicus | reverse complement strand
CTGGATCCTCCTTACAACCCTTCTTGTAGATGGGAGTCACAGTGGCAAGCCTCCAGTCTTCTGGGACCTCACCAGTCAACAAGGAGCACTGATGGATGATGGAAAGTGGCTCGGCTATCACCTCCACCAGTTCCTTCAGCATTCTCGGGTGAATCTCATCTGGCCCCATGGACTTGTGGCAGTCCAATTGGAGTAGCTGGTCTCTGACTGTGTCCTGAATTGTGGGGGGTTCAGTCTGCTCCCCAGCCAAGACTACCAGGTCAGAGAGTGGAGTACCCTGAGGATAACTGGTCTGACTTTTAAAGACAGGCATAAAGAAGGCATTCAGAACCTCTGCCGTTTCCTTATTCCCAGTGGTCACATTCTCGGCCTCATCCAGTAAAGAATGGAGATTCTCCTTGGTCCTCCTCTTACTGTTGATATCATTGTAAAAGAGTTTCTTGTTCTTTTTGACCCCAGTGGCCAGGTTGAGTTCAAGCTGGGTTTTTGCCTTTCTGATTTTCTCCCTGCACATCTTAACAACCTCTTCGTATTCTTTCTGAGTTACCCGTCCCTTCTTGCACAGGAGATAGATTCTCTTTTTCGCCTGGAGCCTCAAGAATAGCTTCCTTTTCATCCATGCCAGTCTTCTTTCAGACTGACTCATTTTGCGGCTCAGGGGGACAGCCTGTTCCTGTGCCTTTAAAACTTCCTTCTTGAAGAGCAACCAGCCATCTTGGACCCCTTTACTCTCTAAGATCGAATCCCAGGGGACTCCCCCTATGTCTTCTGAACAATTCAAAGTCTGCCCTCTGGAAATCCAAGACAGTTTATAACAGACACCCACCAGAATGTCTGCCTTGTCAGCTCTTCCCCTGATCTTTACCCATAAGGATTCAACCTTATCATCCCCAGCCATAAGCTCAGTAACATCAAAGCACTCTCTAACATAGAGACTCATGCCACCACCCCTCCTTCCTCGCCTATTCTTCCTGAAGAGTTTGTAGCCATCCATTGCAGTACTCCAGTCATGGGAGCAGTTCCACCATATTTCTGTAATGGCAACTAGGCCATAGCTTGCCTGCTGCACAATGGCTTCTAACTCTTCTTGTTTGTTGCCCATGCTGTGTGCATTGGTGTTACAAAACAATGACAAGACGCACTTCAGCTGAGCCCCTCGCCTCACCACTAATCCCATTACCGCTCCCCCAGGCTCATCTCTGGCAGGCCTGGTTTTATCCCCTTCCCCCTTCATGTCTAGTTTAAAGCCCTCTCGACAAGTCCTGCCAACTCCTAGGCAAGGATCCATTTTCTCCTTTGAGACAGGTGATACCCATTGCAGACCTCAGGCCAGGTGCCGAGTAGACTGCCCCATGATCAAAGAACCCAAAATTCTTGTGTTTGCACCAGCCTCTCAGCCATGTGTTTATGAGATGGGTTTTCCTGGTCATCACAGTGTCTTTCCCTGCCACTGCAGCAATACAGGCAAATATTGCTTGTGTGCCTGCTCCATCAACTAACCTCCCCGGTCCCCTAAGATCATTTTTTATAATCCTCAGGCTTCTGTCAGCGACCTCATCACTGCCGTCCTGAGCTATCAACAAAGGATAGTAATCAGAGGGGCAAATCAGACTGGGAAGTTTTCTAGAAATATCCCTGACCCAGGCCCCAAGGAGGCAGCACACCTCCTTATGGGTAGGGTCAGGCCAACATACTGGGCCCTCTGTTCCTCTCAGAAAGGAGTCACCTATGACTATCACCCTCCTTTATTTTCTGGAGGAGGCAGTCTTCAAGCATGGAGCTGACTACCTTACCTTAGACAAGCTTGGAGGCAGTCCTCCCACCTCATCCTCACTCACTTCTCCCTCTGGTTTGAGGGCTTCAAACCTATTATATAGAAGCAACTGGGGAACCGAGGTAGGTCGGGATGGGGGTTGCCTGTGTTGCTGAGCTGGGACCTGCTGCCATTCCTCCCCTCCTCTCAAGTCGGCTCTCTCCGATTGACTATGGCAAGTGAGAGGGTCCACAACAGTTTGGGTGGTGCAATCTCTGTGTCTCTCTCACAGAGAGTCACTCCACCAGCCAATCTCCCACTCGCACTCTCTGATGGTTCTTTATCTCTCCACCTCCCCCCTAAGCTCCACTACCAGGCTGAGCAGCTCGTCCACCTGCTCACACCTCATGCAGCTGGCATCCTTCTCATCCTCCCTCAGCAGCAGCAAGTTCAGGCACTCCCTACCACCAGAGACCTGAACCGCCACATTTCTGTGCAGGCCCTCTGTCTGGTTTGCCACAGTCTTCTTGGGCAAGTCTGCTGTCTCGTGTAGACCATGTTCAAACCTGTGGTCTCCGTGTCTGTCCGTGGAAGAGCTGGTCTCCTGAGCAAAGACAAAAAAACACTCACGTGTCCTGCCACAAGACCCACCACCCACACCTGCTGCTGCAGTATTGTATGGGCAGTGTTGGCTCTGCTCACACATTGGCTTCCTTTCCTGCTGTCAGTGGAAAGTAACACCCTTTTCTCACTTGGCGTGTTATGTCAGCAGAAGCTAGCAGACCTCCCGAGGGCTGCTTTTAGCCCTAAAAAGATCTTTTTGGTTGGTCTTTTTGCTTTAGGTCCCCTATCCAGTGCAGTCTTACCTGCCTTGAAGCTGGTCTCCACAGCAGTGTAGTACAATGTAGTATTTATGTACTATAATGTATTTATGTTTGTTCCAACCATACTGTGTTGGTTTTATGTGGCAAGGTTTTAGTATCCGAAGGTGGCCTCTGTGAGCAGTGTCCAGCAGCTGCCCAAGTCAGATCAGAGCTAGTTCCAGATGGCTCCAAAAGGGACCCACTGCTGGCCAGAGCTGAGCTGTGAGCAACACTGGCTGTGCTGCTGGGAAAGCAGATTTAGGAAAGGGAAAAACTGCTGTGGAACAGCAGCTTAGAGAAAAGGGTGAGAAAATATGAGAAACAGTCATGCAGATGTCCAGGTCAGTGCAGAAGGAGGCCAAGATGTGCTTCAAGTGTGGAGCAGAAGTTCCCAGCAGCCCATGGAGAGGCCTAGGGTGGAGCAGTCTGCACCCCAGCATCCCATGGGGCACCATGCAGAGCAGATCTCTACATGTAGTCTGGGGAGGAACCCATGGTGCAGCAGGTAGTTGTGACCGGAAGAAAACTCTGGCCCATGGAGAGCCCCCACAGAAGCATGCCCTGGGCCAGAGCTGCAGCCTGTGGAGAGGAGCTTGTGGTGGAGCAGGAGGTCTGGGGGAGCTGCTGCTTGTAGGGACCTATGCTGGAACAGTGCCCTCCTGAAGGATGGGCACCTAGTACCACATAGGAGCAGTGCTAGAAGAGCTGTAGCCTGTGGGAAGCCCACATGGGATCATTTCAGAAAGGATGCAGCTTGTGGGAGAATCCCAGGATGGAAAAGGAGAAGAGAGTGACAGTGAAGGAGCAGCAGACATGAAGAAGCCTCCATTTCCCATTCCCTCATGCCACTCGAAAGGAGGAAGGAGAGGAGAGGGTGAAGGTATATTTAGCTTATTTTTAGTTTCTCACTGTCCAATCTATTACTAACAGTAGCGAATATGTAACATGAATCTCTCTTCCATGGTATCTGTTTTTTTGGGGTGAGAGATTTCTCTGTCCTTATCTCAACTCCTGAGCCTTTTTCTCATGATATTCTCTTTCCCTGTTTTTTTTTATTTTTATTTTTATTTTTTATTTTTTATTTTTTTTTGTTGAGGACGGGGAGTGAGAGAGCACCATTGAGATTATCTAGTCATCAGTGTGAAACCACCACACATAGAGATCTATTTCACTTCAGAAAAAGCTGCTTTGCTTCTTTTCCCCTTGCACTGTGAATGTTTGGTACGTCTATTATCTAGGCAAACCATGATATGCCTTTCTGACTACAGGTCTTCTTCCAGTGACTTCAAGCGGCATTAAATAACTATACGAAAGAATTGATTTTAAAGAGGGGTCAAGCTATGTCCCTTAAAAGGAGTGTGCCAAGACTCACTGATGCTAGATTTGACTTAAGGTCAAAAACCTGAATTTTGGATGAAAGTCACAAGTCCTGGAGAAGAGTGTCAGTGTCTCATCACTGCCAGCAAAAGCATAACTTTCAGCAGGCAGCAAAATACTCACAGAAGGGCTTCTCTAGCCCTGGCAGACAGAAATCTTGTACTGAAACTCCTCCCCTTCCTGTGGTATATACAGAGATATTTCTCCCATATGTGTGACCACAGCATTCAAAATCTGAGATAGTTCTAGATGAATCCCCTTCATCTGGGCTGCAAAACTAGAGAATACAGTAACTATAGAAAAAAATAAGCCTTGTGTGATCTGAGAATACACTGTGGCTTCAGTATAGCTTCAGTGCACATAAACATAGGTGGGTAATAATCAGTGTTATATAAATAGATTTATATAAGCATAAGATTGGCCTGGATTAGTTAATTACACCAGAAAACAGTTTAGCTGCAGATGTCACCTGCAAACTCAACATGAGTGTACTTTGTGTCCTCCTGCAGGTCTTTGACATATATTTAAACAGGACAAGTCTCTGGACAGACCCCTGCTGTACTTCACTTACTACTGCCTTCCAAGTAGAGTATAGCCTGTTATCTCTGTGTTCTGAACCTGATCACCCAGGCTGGTTTTCATTTAATCATCAAGATGTCTGCTCATCTAGACCAAAATCTGTCTATGTATATGAAGCAGATGGTACATTTTTATCCATATATATAAAATCCCATTATAATGTTTTTATACAAGAAGAAAGATATATTCAGTTAATTCAGTTTGCAATGAAATTGCTTGTAGAGGATAAAGCAGTAATAATAAAATGCTGGGAATTTCCATAGTTTGAAGATAATGCTGCATGGTAAATAATTACAAAGCAAAATTGCATCTGCTCTTTCATGACAGTACAGCATTTCGGGCTAAATTTTCTTTGTTTTATTTATGGGATTTTTATTAACTAAAGATGTAGTGTCAGATATGCTAAATACTAGGTAACCAGTAATGTTCAAAATGATTATAGGGATTTTACAACTGAAATTATAAAGCTTGAAGAAGCTTTTAATAATTACTCTTTACACTTGACTAGTGTAAAATAATACTAGAAAAGTTCCAGAAGAGTAATTTGAAAAGAGGAGCCTCCAGTTCACAATTCTATACTCATTATACATAATATATTATCTTTTATTCAATATACAAGACAAATTTATCCACAAAATTTCAATCTGCTATATTCTAAATTTTAAATCAGTTTTTCTAATGCGGGATTTCAAAATATTGAATCTCTAGAGAAACCTGAATACGTTACAAATCCCGTGGACTGCTGAAACAAACCCTACGTTTGTTCTAGTCCCAGGGAAATGACATAAAGAGGAACAATTTCCCACAGACTCCATCTGTATCTAATGTTCACGCACAGAGCAACACTTAATAAACTACTGTTCCTTTATGAAGCAAAAGAGATAATTAAAATTACTCTCATAAAATTGTCTAAGTTTATAAGGATCTGGTATGTACCAGATACTCTGCTAAGATGCTATTTATGTTTTCCATGAAAACAATTACCTTTCTCCTGACAAAGGCCATATTTTCTAACTAAAGATTAGTGTGTGCTAATCAGCAGAGCATGTTAACTGTGTAGGTGTTTCTTCTGATTATTTTCTGAAAAAAATAATAAATTTGGTTTAAGATACCACAGATATTTTTCATCAGAAAATTAGTCTATAGATGCTTTATTCTGATGTACTAGACCTTGTAGCACTGAATGCTACAATGCTGGAAAAAAATATTCATGTGAAAGACCTTTGCAAAAAACCAAAGAAGCAAACAAACAAACAAAAAACTATAGTGTTAATAGCATTGAAGGCTATAATGCTGGAAAAAGTTATTCATGTAAAAGATCTACCTTCAAGTGAATCATCTTTTTTTGTTTGTTTGTTTTGGTTTTGTTTATTTATTTATTTATTTATTTTAGAGTGCCTACAATGTTACTCAGCAATGAGCTTAAAAAGCAAATAGATCTCAGGCTCATGCTATAGAGCACACAGTGATGGCTTTGTAGTTCATAGCACAAAGTGTAGCCACTAAAAGAAAGAATAATAAAAAAATCTTAAATCACTTACTTGTACTCTTGTGACATGTAGGTACATAATGCAAGCCACTAGGAAGCATATGCAGAACACCAGGAGAACAAGAACTATGGTACTCCTAGAAGCAAAATACAATAGGAGTAAATCAACTTAACTTAGTAGCAGATATGAGAACAAACAGTGCAGACGTTTTTTTGAAATGCTGTTGGACAAGTGCTGGAGGATTTCCCCCCATGCTTTTATTGTAAAACTAACCATTTCAGGGCAAAAAACACAGTGAATGTGCTGCTCTCAAGAATGAGAAATCAGTAAAAGTCCTTGTACACAGCACCCACTGTAGCCTCAGCAAGGAGATCAAAGCAACTCAGAAATTCACCTATATAGGGTGCCAGGAAAGACACTTTCTAATTTTAGACTAATGCCGAGTATTCAATATGATGACTCTTACAAATGGAGAGTGAAACTCTCCATTACTTGGTTTTGGCAACTGTGTATCGATTACCATCTGCTTTTTCCTTCTAACCTCTCCTCAAAGATTCAGAAATCAGAGCCCAGTCAACTCTGTCATTTATTAATACCATATTACTTATATAGAGTTTCTAACAGTAGAAGAAAATGAGAAATCATTTGCTATGTCTCAGTATTTGCAGTTTGCAGTTGCAGATTTGAAGTTCATGCAAGAATTTATGCAAAAAGTCATCAATACACAAAAAGGGAGAATGCTGTGATGTAGTATGTGTATCTAGAACACAGAAGTGACTCTAGAGATTATAATGTGGATTGTGAATAGAAGTGTTAATAGATAGCAGGCTCCTCTATATTTTTAGAGAACTGCAGTGTATTTAGGATGGTAGTACTGCAAGAAAGCAATGGAGAAAACATGATTTCTGGTATTTTCAGAGCTTTGGTCTAGCTCATGGTTTCATCTGTGCCACAGCAAGGAAAGAGTCACAGTTTGATTGCCTAAAATTGAGACTGACATATATACTGGAAGATGCTACCATTCGGTATGTGGCGTTTCTAACTGGCCCAATGATGAACGAATCAATTTTCATGGCATACAGTGTTCATGTTCTGCTGGAGCTTCTATTATCTGTCACATAGTAGCTTAATCTGAAAATCTGTCCAGCTGTTTCTTGGAGTTATGCTACTTTTTGGAATGGTTACCAATTATCTTGGCATATGATTCTTGCAAATTCATTCTAGTTCCAACGACACTAATGCTCTTTATCTTTCCTTATTTTAAATTCCATGGAATTCAAATTCTTTCACCTACTGTAGATGTGCAAAAGTCGGTGAAATAGTTCTCAGCTATGCTCCACTTAGTCAACAGAAGTAACTTCTCTGGAAACAAGATGATTTTTTGTAAGTAACTTTGAATTTCTCAGATGTCAGGAACAAAGAATTATACGCTGGTGACTATTAAAATTAAAAAATGTGTCCCTCAAACTTTCTATCAGAAATAATAGGAGAAACATATAGAAGTATTATTTTAACTAGACATTTATGAATAGAAAAGATTTGATTTAAGGTGAGATTTTCAAAAGTAATATCCTGTGGCTCATTCTATCTCCATTGAAATCCTAATAATTTGTAAGTGTGAATAAATTTTCTTTTGATATTCTCATCTGAAAAAAATGTAATTGTTATCAAGTTATTGAAATTATTAGAAATAGCATCTACATGTATCTCAAAGATTTTTGAAATGACGTCTAATTATTCTTTAGCAAGTATCTAAAATAACATTGACAATACTTGAATTAATTAGTGCATTATGGCATTCAATAATGAGCACCAAACACATTCTCAGATACATCATGAATATTTGGTTATGTCTACTTTAGTTCAGCCAAACTCTGACTGCAGTTCATATAAGAATGGACAAACTAAATTTGTGTTTCATTTGGACAAATAGAAGAGATGAGTTAGTCTGAAGATATACCATCAGAGACTCTCTTAATTGAGAAGTTACCAGTCTGGTTGCTAATTGCATTTCCAGAGATGCTAGCATTTCAGTTCTGTGCAGGTTGCTTGAAGATATTCTACTTTGGATTATAATGGCAAAAGATAGAAACTTACTGTGGTATTATTAGAAGGTAGACAAGGCCAAATAAGGCAGCTAAAATTAGTGAGAGAACTACAGCACTGGTGAAGTATTCATCCTGAAGCTGGTGGTACTGTTAAAAAAAGGAGAAAATGAAGACAGTGACCATTTAATATATACCCTGCCAGCCACTCACACTTGTCCACTCTTAGCAAGAAAGAGCAACAAACTAAAAGCCACTTCACAAACATAAATGTTATCATTGCTTAATTCACAATCGCTTTCACCCTCAAATTAGTCAAATCCAGGTCAGACAGAGAATTAAGTTTATCTCTTGGAACAGAAATGATTCAACCATTTTTAAGCTGAAGAAGGAGGTGCTCCTTTCCTCATCCTCTTACTTGCCACCCCCAAAACATCAAAGAACTCTTGGTGCTGCTTTTAAGGAACGCTGTCATCTGAAGTGCTCAGGACAGGGCACTAAAGGATGCTACTGAGAGACTCAGGTTCACTTTTGAACAGTTATTATCCCTGATTCCACCGAAGCACAGTCCCTACAACAGAAAAAGTTGTTTTTCCAGAAAGTTCAAAATGTCAATCTTCTTTTACCACCTATAGAATTTGCTTTTATCAGAACAATTCTAGATTTACACAGAAATACTCCTATTTGGGATGTGATAATAACCTCACTGCAAACAACTCAGTAGAAATCCACACACAGAAGTTAAAATCAATGGAAATTGAGGCCAGGTTTTCACATACTTTAACACTGTAATGCTAGAATAGAGACAATATACTGAATCTTGCAAAATGTAGGATTTTCTTAGGGAACAAAGTTTACAGTAAATAGTTCATAATATATACATATATATTACTGTCAAATTGGCTACCCTCAACAAGTACAAGTGTGAAACGCAGAGTAGCCTGGAAAAGCACATTAACTGCATTAAAGAACAAAAAGCCATTTCAAGGAAATTTTAGATTATTGAAACTTCATGCTGTGAGATTAAAAGAAGGAAAAAAAGAAAAACAGAAAAAAAAATCACATGAAAGATTTGAAAGATTTCAAAGTTCTAAGTATTTCCAAAAACACAATTTTGTTGAACTGAAACATCTACCCCTTTCATTAAACTTTGCCCACCAAAAATTGAAGGGAAAAAAACCCACAAAAGAATTGGATTAGATTGGATATAATGAAAATGGTTTTTTACAGTTCAGGTGGTGAGGCACTGAAACAGGTTGCCAGAGATGCAATGGGCACTCCATCCCTGGATACGCTCAAGGTTAGGTTGCACCAGGCTCTGAGTAACTTGATCTAGCTGTAGATGTTCTTGTTCATTGCAAGGGAGCTGGACTAGATGTGCTTAAAGTGTCCCCTTCCAACTCAAACAATTCTGTGATTCTATGAAAATTCTATGATTTTATGACTCTTCCTATATAAATATTTGTGTGCTTACAAGTCTGGAGTAAGTCCACAGCTTTCAGCACAGTATGTGGTGTGCTGAGAGAATTAAGTATTCCTTTATATTTTATAGGATTGATTGGAACAATCCTCATCAGACAACATATGCAGAGAGAAGTGTTCTCCTATCATCAACCTCTTCCAGAGCCAGTGAATCAGTAGGCAGTCACATTGCCATGAGGAGCATGAAGCTTAGAAAGATTCTGACCTTTTTTTTTTTTTTTTTTTTTTTTTGCCTCCTTCAAGTGCTTCCAGTGAAGATAGAGATAAATTTTCCCTTTTAGCTAAGAGACAATCGACCGGATTATTTAAAGGTAGTGAGTAGAATTTAAATACTGTCTACAACAACAACTAAAAAAACCAACAACACTATGCTCATTGGTCAATGAAATCAGTAAAAAAGTATTTAAAGCTCCTTACTTTCTTTTCACGCTCTATTTGTTTATACTTCAGGGTAAAGAAGTTCAGATCAGCCATCTCAGACTCAGTTTGCCGGGCCTCTATCAAACGGCTGATGTATCTGTTTACTCGAGTTCCTGGAGTGTTGTACACAACATTGGTAGAAAAAGAGGAACGATTCCTGAGCTTTTCAGAGGCTGTCCTTAATGCTCTTCTCTGCAGCACAGATGGAAGACAGAAGCACAGGCTTTTATTAGCACTGAAATTTAACATATTCCTATTATCTCAAGTTCACGGCCAGTATGAGGAATTCATTAAGCAGAGCAACTGTATAGGATCTTATCTCATCTTCTAAAAACCCCCTAGATTAAATCCTGATCTCATTATTATCAGTTAAAAAAAAAATAAAAAATCCACCTTGTTCCAGGATTTCAAACCTCATCAGTAGAAATTCTCTTTATATGCTGCCCTGAGACTTCTTCTCCACCAAGGAAATAATCAGTCTACTGATTGACAGTGGACTACAGCAATTAATCAGCCGACATATCAGTTCATAATAAATGTGTGTATTACACCTGCATACTTAAGACCTGTGGAAAGGACTCAGCAATGACTGATATGTTATTTTGGTGACTGCAGAGGAGAATGGACCTTAGCAAAAGTAGAATAACTTTTCAAGTCCTGTTTTGCTGGCTTCATATGTAGAAAGAAGCTTATTTTATTATGGAAAATAATCTTGTGAATATACATGGACTGAAACATTCAAATCCAATCTTCTGTTTTATTGTTGGTCATAGAAGAAATGCTAATTTGCCAGCCATACAACTATTATAAATATTTCTAACTATTAGTAAAGTTGTTACGTGGCAGAAGACCTTTCAAACAAGTCAAAGCCTAACAGTTTTCCCAGAAGTTATATAAAAACTATGTGCTGTCAGGAATACCATCAGGAATTAACTATTTTTATTGTTCAGAATGGTAAACAACAATTAATTAACAAATGCATTGTTTAAGGTGAAGCAGAAAAACGCACCTAGAATGTTTTATAATCTGAACTGAAGCTCCATTTTGTTTTGTTTTGTTTTGTTTTGTTTTGTTTTGTTTTGTTTTGTTTTGTTTACCTTCTTTGGTAAATGAGAAAGGAGAACTGGCTACGACAGATAGGGAGAAGACTGAGGTACTAAATTGTGAGAATACAAGAAAAAACTGTTCATATCAGCAGCTGTGGAGCAAGATAAAGAGCATGAGAATCAAGGACAGCTCTAGAAGAAAGAACGGGTCACGGCTCTGATTGGATAAGCGCCCGCATGAATGGCTGAAGAGTGTTTGCAGAATGCTCTGTTGACATGTAAAGGTGGATGGGAAAGTTGTAGGGGTGGATGGGAAAGCTAGAGAAAGAAAACTTGTGAAGGTATATTTGTGATGTGAGAACTTGTAATAAACGATTTGGATCGCTGACATCTGAGTCCATGCATCAGAAGCTGCATGTCCCTGAAGCTTACACCCCTGGTCCTCTAGGTGGGAACTGGGGGAATAAATCCCCCTCTGCTGTAAGGGCAGAACAAGTCTGAGACTACCACATCAGAATGAATGTGTACAAGTCTATGGGGCCAGATGATACGCATTCCAGTGTCCTAAAAGAACTGGCTGATGTGCTCGCTGAGCTGCTCTTCATCATACTTGAAAAGTTGTGGCTGTTGGGTTAAGTCCCCAGAAACTGGACAAAATGAAACATCACTCCCATTTATAAGAAAGGGAGGAAGGAGGACCTGGGGAACTACAGGCTGGTGAGCCTCACCACTGTGCCTGGGATGATCATGGAACAGGAGACATGTTAAGGCACATGAGGGATGAGCAAGTGATCTGAGGGAGCCAGCATGGCTTTACTAAGTGAAGGTCTTACCTGGCCAATCTGGTGGCCTTCTATGATGGAGTGACAGCACTGGTAGACAAAGGGAAGGTGACTGATATCATCTACCTGCACTTGTGCAAAGCCTTTGACATGGTCCCCCCCCACATCCTTATCTCTAAATTGGAGAGATACAGATTTGAGGGGTGGACTATTTGGTGGATAAGGAATTGGTTGGAAGGCTGTATGTAGACAGAGGGTTGTAGTGAATGGCACTATGTCCAGGTAGAGAATGGTGACAAGCGGTGTACCACGGGGGTCTATCTTGGGACTGGTGTTTAACATCTTTATCAGTGACATTGATGATGGGCTCAAGTGCACCCTCAGCAGGTTTGCAGATGACACCAAGCTGAGTGCTGTGGATGACACATTAGAAGGAAGTTAAGCCATCCACCTTGACAAACTCGAGTGGTGGGCCCGTGTGAATCTCATGAGGTTCAACATACCAAAGTGCAAGGTGTTGCACTTCGGTCAGAGTAAGTCCAGATATGTATACAGACTGGGAGAAGTCCTTGAGAGTAGCTCTGTGGAGAAGGACCTGGGGGTGCTGGTAGATGAAAAACTTAACATGAGTCAGCAGTGTGCTCTTGCAGCTCTGACGACCAATGGTATTCTGGGCTCCATCAGAAGAGGGGTGGCCAGCAAGGACAGGGAGGTGATTGCCCCTCTCTACTCTTCCCTCATGAGGCCCCATCTAGAGTACTGTGTCCAGGTCTGGGGCCCCCAGTACAGCAAAGATTTGGAGGTGTTGGAGAAGGTCCAGAGGAGGGACATGAAGGTGATCAGAGTGCTGGAGCACCTCCGCTGTGAAGACAGGCTGAGGGAGCTGGGCTTGTTCAGCCTGGAGAAAAGAAGGCTGCAGGGTGACCTAATTGCAGCCTTCTAGTATTTAAAAACAGATTATAAACAGGAGGAATCGGCTTTTTACTTGTGTAGACAGTAACAGGACAAGGGAGAATGATGTTAAACTCAAGGAGGGAAGGTTTAGATTAGATGCTAGGGGAAAATTCTTTACAGACAGTGGTGAGGTGCTGGAACAGGCTGTCCAGAGAGGCTGTGAATGCCCCATCCCTGGAGTTGTTCAAGACAGGCTTAGATGGAGACCTGAGCAGCCTGGTCTAGTATTAGGTAAGAAGTTGGTAGCCCTGCCCAGGGCCAACAGGGGGGTTGGAACTCAGGGTCCCTTCCAACCCAAGCCATTCTATGTTTCTAAGATTCTGTGAAGCCTATAGCATACTAACAGGGATGATCAATACAGCCTTCTTTAATTAAATGGAAAAAAAAAAAAAAAAAAAAAAAA
>PPHD01021578.1:2241-13195 GCA_002909625.1 Bambusicola thoracicus | reverse complement strand
TAAGTGTCCTGAGAAGAAAGGGAAGGATGCACTCAGAGCAGGATGCACTTGGAGAAGTGGAGAAACAACCATTCCTGACACCATTACTTGGACTGTACTGAATTCATCAATACTTACCCTTTCTAAATCATTAAGGAGTCTTGGCCTCACTCTGCCCAACCATAGGACAATTATACATAATAACAGCATTTCAATGTATATCTAATCAGAGCCTGAAGAAGTAGAAAGCTCCCTGGATATAAACAGGACTCATAAAAATGAATTTAAGAATTCATTTTTTAGAAAATCAGTACTAAGGTCTAAGCAAAATCCAGTGATTTGGCAAGCTTGTCCATTTGGGTGACTGCCAAGGGGAAATTTTATTGCAGTGTATTTTTTCAGGTGAATAAAAGAGTAGTGGTGCTCCTTTTAGGTCTATGAAATACCCATTTAAATGTCATTGCTGCTGCTGCTTTGTTTTGCAGAAAAATTATCCGGCATTCAGTTCGAACTGAATCCTTCATTGCTAAGTAATGTTAATGCACGGCAGTACTGGCTATAAGGAGATGTGAATACACTTGAAATACCTTTGTATTTGCCTTGAGACAAATGCACAGAATAAAGAAAAGGCTAGTCTTGTACTTTTTCATTGTGAATAAATGAAGAGATTCACAACACCTCTGGTAGGTTCATTAAAAACAAACAAACAAACAAAAAAAACCTGCTGTCAAACTTCAGAAAATCAGATGAAACTCATCCATAAGAGACTGGCACTGATCCTATTTAATCTTTTTTAAAAACAAGCAAACAAAAAAAGCTGAACAAAACAGAAACAATTGGATGCTGTGGTATGTCAGGATTTTTGCTGAGTTTTACTCAGTTTGCAGGGATGTAGATTAGAAATGGAATTAAATCCTGAATATATTTTTACATACCACAAAAATTAAAGAAATATTTTTAGGTTGTATTTCAATTTTTAAGCAGAACTTGTTGAAAACCATGATGCTGAAGAAACTTAAAATTATCCCAGTGAGTCCACTTGCATTTCTGGAAAGAGGTTATGTTCACAGAATCATAGAATCGTTTCAGTTGGAAAGAATCCTTAAAGGTTATCTGATCCAACTCCCCTGCACTGAACGGGAACACCTACAGCTAGAGCAGGTTGCTCAGAGCCCCATCCAACCTGACCTTGACTGTCTCCAGGGACATCTACCACCTCTCTAGGCAACCTGTTTCAGTACTTCACCACTCTTATCATACAAAACATTTCTTTCTTATAGCCAACCTCAATCTCTCCTCTTTTAGTTTGAAACCATTTCCCCTTTTCCCATCACAATAAACCCTGCTAAAATGTCTGTCCCCTTCTTTCTTGTAGCCTCCTTTAGGTACTGAGAGCTTGCTATCCAGTCTCCCTGGAGCCTTCCCTTCTCCAGCCTGAACAGCCCCGGCCTCTTTGTTGTTTCATGTTGTTTCATGTGCTCTGTCTTGTTCAGAACATTTACCCTTCGGCCCTCTCACTAACCTGATAGGATGTAATTCATCTCAAATCTTCTAGCTATCTGAAAGGTATGTGTTGTCCAGTTGGTCATTTTGAACTCTGTAGCTAAGAAAGATAACACATCTGAAAGAGGCAATCAGGATCATTTGTAACAGGATGGACCAAGTCATCCCCTGGAAAACACTCTTTTCCCTCCACTCATTGCAAAAGGAGTCTAACAAGAATAAAAACTTGCATCTTCAACTGCATGTTGAACTGTAACACGAGTGTGAAGCCCAGATCACACAGAAAAGCAGCAACAAGAATAGGGACAGAGTTAAGGAGAGTGAACTGCCCACTCAGTGCTGCACCCAGCTGTTAAATTCCCTGCCCAGCATACAGAGAACAGCTTTGTACCATTACTAAATTCTCTATGCACTTTGTGTGCAACTTCATTGTCTTTTAGTACATTAATGCTTTTCATTTGAACGCATTTTCCATAGTTTTCATTTTCCCACACTTCTATGAGCAAATGCATACAAGATGCATGACCACTAAACAAAGGAAGTCACAAATAATGTGATCTACTGTGCAGTGTACTTCAACAGGACTAAGTGTAGAAACAAAATAAAACATATTTTTTGCTTCTCTGTGCAGTTGTGCATGGAAGGCCTTATACCAATGTCTTATCTCACCGAACATTTGACAGAGTTTTCACTGAATGGGCGTTGTAAATGAAAGAAAAAAAGATATTCCACACCATAATTGAAATTTCTATTTATTAATAAGTGGTGCAGTTTTTAAAGACGGAACATAAAAAATCAGTTAAGAAGTATTGTTTGCATAATATATTGAAATAAACATATTAAAGTTGTTCAAATATCGGACAGTGCCAGAATATAAATTACACATACAGTTTAAAAATTACAATAAATAATATTATAAAGAGCACTAAAGGCCACTTGTATAAAAGTTGTGTTCCCTTGTCAGCCAGAATCTGAAAAGCATCTTTGTAGCATGGAGAAAATTTCAGTGAGCAAGGCACAAATACTAGTAATTATAAGATGCCATACCTAGAAAACAAAATGCAGTTGGCTATGTAACCTTCAGTCTCAGAATATTCTCAGGATGGAGATAGGATCCCGCTTCCAGGATTTTGCTTCACTTCACTTCAGACAGAAGCTGCTAAAAGCTGAATTGGGAAGGATCAAATATTACAGCCTAAATAATCATAAGCAACAGGGATATCCAGGGTCTTAATTCTCATAGTGCCCAACTGCAGACACTTGAAAATGGCCTTTTTCTGCTCCCACACCTCTGAAAATGGTCTTCGAAAGGCAACACACACATTCAGTTGAGTTTCTCAAAAAGTGATACCATTCCATATTCGTGAGGCACTGCAGAAAATTTAGGTTTGCTCTTGGCACCTCAAGCTTAATGGAGGAGGCTGTGGGGTGCAAGGAATTAAGATCCGGCTCTTTCTCACATGTTTTGTTCTGAGTGGGACAAATCCAGCTCCTGAAATGCCTGGGCCCCCAGCAGGGCTGAATTTGCTCCCTTAACTGCATTTTCTGATCACTTTAGGCTCTGATCCTGCAAATTGATTGGATCGTGATGCTTGCCTGAAGGCCATGAGTCAGCAGCCCCACTATGTGTGGTTCAGTGCGAATTATTTTGCAGCCTTGCTGGGCCACAATTTGAAGCAGAAAAATATTAAACTGTTTGCACTCTGAAATGTAACAATGCAGCAAAGTTAGAACTAAGAACAGAACAAATATATCCAAAGTCAGTTTAGGGACAGATCCTATCAATCTCTCCATGTGCTTAATTCGTATATATTTTGACAGGAGCCAAACCAATTAATCCAGTGCAGGGAAAAGCCAAGGACAGCAACCATTACCTGACTAGATTTTTTTCTGAAAGTTTTTACTTCCTAAATGGAGCATAAAATACTTCTACAACTATGAACTTAAACTAGCCATTCATTTCTGCAATAATTAAATGTTCTTGGTTTGAATCTAAACTGAGGAAGATTGACTGTTGATAATGCAACAAAGAGAGGTACTCAATATAAACGTATGTACTTCTTCAAAAACTTACAGATAAACTTTATAGTGACAGAAAAATCAGTGTGAAAACGTAGCTAAAAAAAATAAAAAAAACTATTCCCCAATCAATGTTTTCACAAGGAAATTAATAAATAAAGGCAGATTAGGACCTCATGCTGACCCTGTGCATCAGTTTGAGCAGGTTTCCCAGTGAATTCAAGGGGAGCAGAGGAAAATCCCGTACTTTCTAATTAAGAAAAACATTTCAAGGCCTGTAGTCTTTTATGCTAGCCATATGGAATGATGATGGAAAGATATGAGTCTAAGAAAACTGATATCTGTTAAACTGAAATGTCACATACTAATGAAAGATAGATAGAAAAAATGTCAATTATTATTCACATTTGCTCCTAATATGAAAAGCAGTGTGAACTCAGAGGCCACTCTCACTTGAAATTGTGAATGTTTCCTCTTTTTTTGTGGTAAACCTACTTTAAAATACAGGCCCTGACCTTTTAAATGTGGGCAGGGCCAACATCACAGATGCTATATTATGCAGTGCCCAGTGTCTGTGGCAGACACACAAATGGCGTGCCTTGGTTGATGCATTCCCTGGACTCAAACTGAAGTGCAGTCTGATGAAGGTCTTGTGCACATCCCAGATCTGAGATGATCACCAGGTTTCACCTTGCTGGTGACATCTGGACACATTTATGATGCCAACACTGAGAGCAGAATGAGTTCTCACCCTATTTTTAATCCAGACGATGCAGGAGGACAGAGCTGCTGAGCAGAACACCCTTCTGAAATGACCAGTGGTTGATTTCAATGGAAATTAATTCATTGGGTAAAAAATAATAGGTTTGTCAGACCTTCCTTGGCTCTCCCCGGGTATCTCTTCTAGAGAATTCAGAGAAGTCTGCTACACAGAGCTTGCCATTAGCACCTTCTAAAAGGCATTAACTGGCAACTTAACATGTCATTAAATATTTCATGATGTAACTACAGACACCTGACCCCGTGTTTTTAACCTGCATATAGTAAACTGGTGCTTACAACCAAGAACAAATGCTTGAAGGTAATTCAGCTGCTATGCATACAGAGTGTAGCACAGCCCAAATCCTGCTTTCCCTGGGGCTGCAGTTTACTATGCAGATAAGACTGATCCAAACATCTGCCACTGCTTGGATTCTCTCCTGAAATGAATACACCTTTACAATGAGTTGATTTATGGATTTTCATCCAGACTTAATACTGAGAAAAGATTACCTTTGTATGACCTGGCATGAGAGAGATTAGAAACCTGAAGAATTGGAGGCGAATTGGGCAGAGAAGTATGTAACAGCATATTTATGCATCACTGCTTAACAAAAACATTCACCAAAATAAATAAATAAATAAATAAATAAATCTCAAATTGCCCTTGCTTGTGGGCTGCCTTGATTTTTGACTGCTCAGATCTATAAAACATTTTAAGAAGTGCCAGTCTCCACTGAAATCAGTAGGAATCCCCAGTGCTTGATACACTAGAAAAGCAAAGCAACCTTGGAAGAAGTCTAGCAATATTAAGATAAATTTTCATTCTTTTTCAGTCATCACAGGAGGATCACTGATAAATACTATTGTTTTGAAAAGGCTGTAGTAGATACAATATAGCTGTTTCCAAGAATCACTGGTAGTCAAATAATTTTTCTGAACATGCCAAATTACAATGAATTACAATTTCACAGTTAGGTTTATTCTCATTGATTTTAGCCATGAAACTGCAACAGAGACTGTTTTTCAGATGAACTGCTACTTTGTCAAGTAAGTAACTACTAAAACTGTACCTCATTATTGGCTTCAGATCAGCTTCATGGACTCAGCTCAGTCTTCAAAGGCTGTAATCGGTGTGAGCTATTTACACAAGTAATTACAAGAATTTCTTCTCCCTGAAGATCTGGCCAAGAAGGCTGTATCATGATTTTAGCTGATGAAGCAGATGAAATATTAGAGTAAGAAGATCCTAATTTTTTAGGTAGCTCTTAAATAAACAATGAAGACAGTGCCTATATCCAGAACAGAATAGAAGTTCCCCAGATGGAATGATTATCATGAGATGTCAACAACACTGAAGAATCATAGAATCATAGAATTACTCAGGTTGGAAGGGACCTCAAGGATCGTCAAGTCCAACCGCAGCCAACAAACATAGAGTTGCTGACAAAGTGGGCAAAACCCAACAAGGTATCCTCCAATGAAGTATACTCTGTCCAGGCCTGTGCAATCCTCATACAGTAGAATACCTGTAGGGTATCTCTTTTTGTCCTCTAATTGCATGTGCCAACAATGCTTAGCTGTATAGCCATGACAGAAAATTCACTTTCTAACACCCTCCCTAGTCATCTCCTTATGCCTTCACTAGTGGTAGAGCCATTAAATGTCTGGAGAGGCAGAAGTCATTCTTAACAGGAGGTGGACAGGAACTATGACAGAAGCTGCACTTTGGATGATGGAGTGAAGGTGAGATCTTCATCCACTGACTGTGGGTGTCTGTGACATGTTCACATCACAGCAAATCACCTTCTGCTCACTTTGAAGTCAGTAGAAAGTTGGTCATTGTAGATAATTGAGTTAAAGGTGCAATTAATTTCATCATAAAGAGGTGCAAGCTTTGGTTCTTGTACCCTGTGCTCATTGGCTGTACAGATTAGTTTTCCACCTGCTGTAAAGAGTGCATAGCAATTGAAATTGACATCAAATGTATGCCATTTCATGGACACTTGGACTGAGATTCTGCATAGGATGTTTGGATAGGCTGTGGTGAGATGTCAGATTCGTTTCTGCCCTGTGCTCAGTTTTTCCCACTCTCATTCAACACAGTTTCCAATTTCCACAGAAATTGTTTGGCTGAGGCCTAGGGAATAAACTTATACCTCTGTTGCTCAGGGACAGGTATTTATTTATTTGTACATTAAGTTAAATATGACTACCATACATGGATTTGCAGCTGTCCATTTCAAAAAGAAATTGTAAGCCAAATATGCAGTTTCCTGCATATTGGAGCTCCCAGAGAACAGAAAAATGTTACTCTACAGATCTGAGAAGCTTAAAGCACTTCACAAATATTAATGAATTGAGCCTCACAACCTGTATTTATGTAACTATAACTCCAAATTATCACACAGGGAAACTGAAGAACATTTATATTATGGAACTCAACACTGCATAACTCAGTAAAAGAGTGGAGAGTAGAAACCTGAGCTTCTCTGCAATGAACATTTATTTTATTTTATTTTTAACAGAGAGAAACCTTGGCCCTGTAAGATAGAATAGACTTAGGAAAAGTTTTAAAGTTTTTTCTACAAAATAGGGTTGTAATCACATTTCCAGCAATTTTATAATCACTGGTGGTAATTTTCAAAGTAGTTTGAGGAATTTATGCAGTAATTAAATATCCAAAACTGATCTTAGTAGGTGGCTTTCATCATTTTTTTAATTCCAACCCTAATTTCAATTTAGCATTGTATTTCATACTTAGTTATATAATAGATCACACGAGAAACATTTAGTTTACAAAACTATTTCAGTAAGGTCATTTCCTTTGACAACTTTTTCCCTGCTTGAATTGAAGAATGCTTTTGGATAAATTGGATAGAGATTGATTTACTTAGATTGGATAATGGATTCAGATTTTTTACTTCCACGAAAGGATAGTGCTCCTGAAATTACTTTGACTTTGCTGCTCTGTTTACAAAGTATAGCAAGGACCATATCTTGGCTATTACCAATCCACCATTGTTGGTTGTACTGAAGAATATCAGATAGATATGTATCATAGAAGAAATCAGCTGTACCATTTATATAGGGTAAAGTCATGCAAACCATGCTCAAAACTAAGCTCCTTAGTTTTGGTAGCATGAAAAAAACTGCATTAGTAAATTGTATGAAATGGTGCAGAATGACTACCACTAATATCACATGCATCTTATGCAGCCATTGGTGTTTTGAACTAGTAAGCTTTGGGTGCAGAGTAAGTGAGATATACAAAGTATGCTTACATTACACGGAGAAGTCAGCCAGTGACTACCCCCCCACGCACTTTTAAACTGGCTTATTTGAAGGGGTCCATATTGAATCTGAAATCCCATCCCCTGTTGAAGACAAAGGCATGGAGCCACTTGGTGTAAAAGGGTCGGTGTCTGTGTCTGTTTCCCCCTCTGCTAGGTAGCGTTTCTCTCTCATCCACGCGCATCCCCCATTGGGGCCAAATGGGAAATCATCTCTGTCTTGGGAGATACTGAAGCCACTTGGGGAGCGCTCAAGTTCTTCATGGTTGACGGAGAGAAGGGACAATGGGGTATCACTGTCTCTTGTCAAGCTCCTTCTCTGCCTTGGAGACACCTTATCTGAGTAAGGGCTTTGCATGTCTCCTTGGGAATGGTAGCTAACCTGGGAGTCCATTAATGTAAATATAGGCAGAACTGTTGGCCTTTCTGCATATGAAGCTGAGGAAGGGGTGGCTTGCAGTTTGCCAGAGTTTTGCCCACCTGTTGATAAAGGCTGTGAATGAGTCACGTGACCATGCGCTGAAAAACCATAAGGACTGACTTTGTTGACTGGAACTTGCTGGAAGTTGTAAGGAGTTTCATGAGTACACTGATCAGTGTATTTGTAGATTATTGTTTTTAATTCGGAATACTTGTTTTCTTCTCTCTTTTCCTTTGCAGGAGAAGCAGTTTCTTTCAATGGACTTATCTCGGCGACTTGTATTTGCAGCTGTTCCATATGATGCATATGCATATCAACAAGAAAATCCAATTTCTTCCCCATGTCATTTACCTGAAAAATACCAGTTTTATCATATCATTTCAAGTCAGTTGTTCAGTGAAACAGCCAACGCTTCCATAGGTGCACTGCCCCCCACTGTGTTGCCATCTTTATTGGTCATGAAGGCATTTTTTTTAGCATTGCTTCATATTTGGCAGTCCTCTATTCAGTGACAGTTTACAGCATTATGACCAAAGTCTTGATATCATACAATAAAAAGATATTACCAAAATGCAACAGATGAAGTTACCTTTGCATACAAATCTACTAACTCTTAACAGTCCCACAACATCAGGGCTACATACCAGTACTAATTTTCTTTGTCTTTGATAGCATGTTGTGCCTGACTGTTTGTATGTTTTATGACTGTTTCCATGATAGTAACTGACATGAGTCAGTGCCACTTGGCTCTATCTTAGTTATTTTAAAAAGAGTGTCGTTAAGCAAGAGGCTAGAATGCATAAAGAGGGCTCAAAATACCTGTGTAAGCAATCCTTTTAAGTGCCAAACCCTCCAAAGGGTGTACTCTTGGCAAAACACCATGGATAGACTGGAGTTTAGAGGTGTGAAAAAGTCCCACCTAAACCTTACTGTTATGATCTGCCACCATACATAATTATATTCATTCAACAGGTCTCAAAATGCATGCTTCCTATGTAATTAAATTATTTAACAGAAAACTAATCACATAATTCTATGTTCATTAGTGCAAGACCTGTATGATTCTTGATCTTCAACAGTACAAATCTGCATAGGTCAGACGAAGAATCACATAGAATTCATATCAACTTATTCTCCATCATGGTTGTGAAATTACTTACCTGTCGTTCAACTTTAACAAATTTGCCCATCATACTTTGGTCTTCAGTATCTACTGTAGATGCTTTGGCTACGTATGGATCATTTCTATAAAGAATTAATATCTCTGTTAGCATTCTATTTTTCTTTGCACCACAGTGAGTATTTTATATAAGAAAACTTAAATGTCATCTTGGTGGTATATTAATATACCTTCCTGGAGCCCCACTTAAGGAAAGATTGGACAAACAGGGTAAAAAGATCACTGTATACAATTTCAATGAATTTCTAAAGAATGAAATCCTGATCTTGAGATTAAAATTACACTGTTTTCAATATCAAGATAGAGATCACGGCAAAACAAATGCAAACCAAAAAAGCTCAGAATGTAAATGAAATTGGTTTCAGACTGAGTAGAATAATTGTAGATTTGTCAAAAATGTTGAGGTAGTAGATAAAAGGGCTACAAATGTAATAAAGCACTATTTTGAAATCTAATTCTTTCCAATTATTGTGTTTAAAGGTTGGGTTACCACGGACAGGGCTCATGCAAATTTTGCAATCTGCTTTGTTTCCCAAATGATCGTTGCCTCTTCCATATATGTAGGGCTCTGTCTTTGTATTTACATATTTTCAGATTTTTTACTGTGTGGGATAAACCAGATAAAACCAAGTTAATTTATTTTCCATAAGATTACTTTTGTCTTGAGAAACTGTGACAGCTTTGGGGACAGATTGTTGATAGTTTTCTGTGGTTCTTCATGGGTATTTACTGACAGATTGATAGATGCAAATAACAGAAAAAAGTGTCATTTATTATAGAATTATTGCTTCCAGGATCACTGCAGTACAATAGTATGCCGTAACTTTCACACCCAGAAACCTGTTCTTGCAATTCATTTTCAGTAACTCCTTCGAATCATTGATTTAAAAGCAGAATTGTTGAAATTCTGTGCTTGCCTTTTGGTGGGGATTATAATAAAACTTTTTTTCACTTCAAGACGATAATTGGCTTACCTTAAAACTACTGGCAATTTTTAAAAAGTTTTTAACTGGTCTCACTCGTTGAATGCTACAAATTCAGTACTTCAGCAATTGTACATTCATATTTCATATAAAAATACATTTACAAAACACATAGAAGCTGAGTCAGACAATTAAGAAGCCAGTAAGATTAGATTTCCATTATACATTGTTCCAAGGAAAGCTAGTCTTGTTCTGGTACAACATTCACACTTCAATATCTTGTAGCAGCATATCTTAGTATTATTAATATAACAACGTTCTAGCTGTATGAATGAAGTGCATGCTTTTTGGTATGAGTGAACATTGTATTCTTGTTTTGGTCTGTGCAAAATACTAAGAATAATTTCACCTGGGAGACTGTTGTGAAGGGTAAGAAAAAGCTCCACCCTTTTGGGATTTCTTATGCTTGGGAGTAGATGGCGGTCCAGGTGTAAAAATCATATCTACTCTGAAAAAAAAGAAAAGTGCAACTGCATAAGACCACCTCTAAATGCTAACATAGCATGTTAGAACATGATAGAAACTACTATGCATCTCTGCAGCATGCAGTAGCAAAGACTCAAAAAGGAGTTCTGAAAATAGAGCTTAAAAAAGTCGAGACAAAACTTGAGAAAGCAAACTAGATATTTCCTAGGCACTCAAGTACTGCTGAAGTATCAGTCAATGCCCTGTCAAACTCCTTTGAGTTTTGGGGAGAGTAAGCAATATTCATCTGACCAAATCTGGTTTAAGGAGGAATGAGCTGTGTCACAAACACCATTATTTACATTGACTATCTCTCTATTAACTATGAGAGAATCCCACATGACTTGACCTC
>PPHD01021577.1:0-13196 GCA_002909625.1 Bambusicola thoracicus | reverse complement strand
TTGTCTTGTTTCAGATTTAATTCTCTTTTCTTCACATAAAATATGCACTTCTACTGGCACCATTGCCACACCTCTTGAAAGCAGTATAAAATATGGAGACTGTGGGATTTCTACCCTTCATATTCTTTCCTTGGATACAGTAAAAACTCATGAAACTGTATCATAGCTCACTTATGGGTGCTGTATGCATCTGAACACTGTAGCATAAATAAATGTTTAGAGAAAGAATTTGAAGTTGTTAGAAGGGAGTAGTGATGACAATTGTTGTGCTTCATTAAGTCGGATTTTGCTGTGTGAATGAAATACCTACTGAATGTCCCTTGTGTGTATGTGGGAGGAGTTCTTATTTAACCTCAACCATGACCCAGATTTGGATCTTCAACAATTTTAGGACTTTTGAACAATTCTGTTTCTCTTCCTTTAAGGAAAAAAAAAAACACCAAAACCTCATGTATGTTTTCTGCTAGCTGTCACTATCTTGTGGTACAGTATTTTAGTAATGTGTTGCTACTCTATATAGGATTTTGATGTTTAATTTTTCTTTAAATACAGATTTGGTTGTGTACTGTGTATTGCAGGAAGCTAGTCAAGATCCTAAGGGGCTATGCTATATTTTGTTGACCTGAGCAGAATATGCTACTGCTGCCATAGCAAGCAATGAAACTTGCAAGTAGGGCCCAGTGACTGAAAAATGTCAAAAGCAATTCCCGAGGAATTTACCAGCTTCTTTCTTATTATTTGTGTATATATTTGCATATTCCTATAGAGGTGAAATGTAAGGATAAAGAAGTGACAGTGGAGTACTATCCAAGGGATGGAACAAGTCTCTTATGGGGTCAGGCTGAAAGAGCTGGTGCTGCTCAGCCTGGGAAAGAGAAGGCTCTGAGGTGACCTGATAGTGACATTTCAATATCCAAAAGGGAGCAACAGGAAACAAGGAAATAGACTCTTTAGCAGAGTCTGTGGCAATAGAACAAGGGGAAATTGCTTCAAGCTCAAAGTGGGTAGATTTAGTTTGGATATAAGGAAAAAATCTGGTACAGTGAGGGTGGTGAGGCATGGAAACAGATTGCCCAGTGATGTGGTAGATGCCCTGTCCCTGGACACTTTCAAGGTGAGTCTGGATGAGGCCCTGGGCAACATGATGGAGCTGTGGTGTCTCTGTTTGTTGCAGGGGAGTTGGACTAGGTGACCTTTAAATGTCCCTTCCAACTCTAAGGCTAATATGATTTACTGGGCTTAATGCAGTAAAACCAAAACGCATCCCTGACTGCCATACCCCAACCCCTTTAAAACACCAGTTTGTTGTAGGGGTGACTGTCAAAAGGAAAGCTGAAGATAGCAAAAGTACCAATATCTAAATATAAATGCAACATATGCATAATAATTAATAATTCCCAAACCAAAGCCATTTAAGCTATTTTTAGGCTAGAGTGTAGATTAAAGGGTGTTTTAAATAGATGTCAAACAACCATTACTTCTGCAAATTCATTATTCTTTAAGATAACAATTAACATGTATATAATGGGACTGAAACAAGTTCACCACTCGTAAGATCCAAGCTAATTAGAATTGTACTAAAAGTGCGTGAGCTTGTTTGAAATTGCCTCAAGCAGCAGGGAATGATCGAGGATTGCAGTTACACTGATACTATAGAAAAGAAAACCATCTGAAGCAGCCAAGGCAAACTCCTGCTTCCTAGGGAAAAAAAAAAAAAAAAAAAAAAAAGAAGAGAAATGATTAACTTGAAAGATGCCAGCTTGCTTTATTCTGACTCATTTGTATATTAAACAAGAGGTGTTTGAATGGATTGTAGACAAGCTCATAGGTTTCTAACAAAAACTCCATGGAGTTGGTCTGTGTTTTTTCATCCCTAAACATAATATCTTAAGCTAAACTTGATAATATGAGATCCATCATATGTTAGTGATGTAAAATTTCATAATTTCTTCTAAAAATACCTTTCTTTTTACATCCCTCTTAGCTTTTTATTGGCTTGCCCTTAATTTCTGCAGCACTGGCACTGAGCCGCGCTGTTGGATGGTGCTGGCTACTTTCCAGGTATTTATCCATCAGTAATGGTGGGTGGTCATTCATGTACTTATATCTCTGGACTTTTCTCCTGCCATAATGACAGGAAGTAGTTCAAATGAAAATTGTAGTTTCAGTCTGTCCATTGCAGAGGATTTGGACTGGATTGCCTTCAGAGGTCCCTTCCAACTCTCAGGATTCTATGATTCTATAAGCTGTCCTATTAAGCACTGTATTCAAATGCTGAGGATTCATCAGCCTTGGTGTATCTTCCCTCGTAAAGAGGCTTTCCGTAGTACCTGAAGATAGGCTTATCCATCGTACCCAAGCTTAAAAATTGTTAAAAAGCGTTGCCCATGAGTTCAGAAAAATCAGTAGCCTTTCTCTGGACTGCTTCACTTGTTACGTAAACAGTCAATGTGGTGCTTGATGATTCTTGGAGGATGAGTAATTGTTTCTTTCCCAGACACATGTAAATATTTGGACCTAAAGAAAGAAGATAATCAACATCAGTATTTTCTATATACAGTACCGTACATAGCAAACAAAGTGCTGAGTTTCTGCTCTGGTGTAGCTCTTTTGCCCGGGTATCTACTTTGGCCAACATTGGGTGTACCTGTGAGGCCAAATTGGTCTCCGGTTTGATTTGCACAGCAGGCCTTAAATTCTTATGCTGTTCACTTTTAGTACTGTTTAATTTGAGCTGGATAGCTTTCTTGCTGCCTCCTTACCTGTCCAAGGTCTGTCTTGGCTTCTGCTCCAAAACTGATGTTTTTGTGTGTTTTGAAAGATAATCGCCTAAGTATCTTTTGGGCAGGAAGAGTATACAGCAAGGAAAGAAGTTAGTTATGTGCAGTCAGTTAGGGATCTGCTAAAGCATCTTCAGTTCTCTGCCTCCCTACGGTCAGTCAAAGAGAATTTTACTACTTCAGTTTCTACTTTCACCAATGGAAATGTTCCTCTTGTTTTTGCTAGGGAGAGCACTGGGCTGAGGAACTGACCCTCGATTGACGTCGTAAAGAGAATTTCCCGACCCTCGTATTTCTGTAGTCATAGTCAGGATGTGCTGAACTGAGTTCTCTGATACTGTCTCAATATTATAGTAATGTTGTGAAGTTAAGAACATAAATAAACAAAAAATTAAGCATAAGATCAAGCAGTGGGGCCTGGGTTGTGCAGGCTGTCCCTCATGGTTGTGCTGGGGACCTGGCCCAGCAGCCCTGTGCTGCTTCACTAAATGCTGTTTCTCCAAGGCAAGCTTTATTCAGGGATGTGTAGTTCACCTTCAGTGCTTTCTTCGTTTATATTCTGCATGAGTACTTTGGTCGAAGTAAAGTAGAACACTTCTAATGTAGTACTAATCCATTTAAGCTGGTAGACTACATACAGCCTATGTGTAATTTTGGTGTGTTTTTTTTTTTTTTTTTTTTTTTTTACAAATAAATATATCTGCACTTCAGTCAAGCACTGTGGTTTGACGGATTTTCTTTCTGCATATCGACTTCAATTATTTTTGTGCCAAGTCTTCCCTTAAACTTCACAATAGATACATTTCTTCATCTGGGCCTGCATCTGTTTCTTATCTTTCATGTCAAACTCACAGACTGCATATATTGATATATAGATTGCTTTCTGTATTACAGCATTGAACATGCTTTTAAAAATGTATCTGAATCTGTACAGGATGGAAAAGACTGTAAGTGAACAAATGAAAGCTTGAAAACAAAACATAAACAATATATGTAAAACCTGTTTTTTGTATGCAGGACTTGCGCATCTGATGCAGTATTTAACACCACCTCCGCCTCCAACTTTCTAAACACCGTATGGGAGAAAAAATTAAATACTTTATTTGTAAAACTGTTACTGAATGAAATGCTGTTTTAAAGGAAGTTTATTACAACGAAAGGAGGATCAAACCTTGATATGTCTAGGTCACCACAGTTTTTCCTGTGTTTAAGACTTCTGCTACTGAAGTATTCAGGCTAAATTCCTTTGATGTAATACAGTGCAGAAGCCATCTTCTGAACATATTTGAGTTGACCAGAAAAATGATTTGCTCTAATTCACTATGCGGAGTTCTCTCATGTTGCACAAATTGCAGTGGCTGAGGATTCAGGTCTCAGTGTTGAAGTGCTTAAATAGATTTTTCAAGTCTTTAGTAATTTCTCTATGTTCTATGATGTAGGACTGAATGAGACTGGCATTAAGCAGTCTGATTTTTGTACTGGAAAGAGAAGCAGAAATGGATGCACAAATCAATGGCTGGGTGCACATTCCTGCAGAGGGGAGTTAACTGGTCCTGCATGGCTCATACTCCTAAACTGTTGCTACAGTTAGAGTTGTAATGAGAAGTGGGTAGGAAAATGCTGCCTGGACCTTAGGGAAACTCCTACTTAATGCATTTCACCAATAACTTTATCTATGTTGATTCAGTGAGGCACAAGGCTCCAGACTGCATATCCAGACCCAGGAGCAGCCTCAGTCTTGACCTCCCTTCCAGCTCACAGGCACTGTGATTTGGGGAAAGGGAGCTTGCTGGAGAAGTGTTAGTCATAAAAATAATAAAATAATTATTCAGTGTATAGATTCTTAGACACCGTTGATGATATAATTATAAACAGAATAACTTGGAGCTATTATTGGTTGACATCTCAGATAGATTAATCCACCGTTTCATGCCCTAAACTCACTGATATTTTGCATCCATATTATGATTTGAAGGGTCTAGCTCTCATTTTCCACAGGACTTAATGAAAACTTCATGGAACAAGAAAGATAATGTAATACAAAGGAAGAGATTGCTATGAAATATTTGTCTAAATTAAGTCTGTAATTGATCTCCTCAGATGTCGTGTCTTGAGAAACTGGCCAAATTTTATTTTGCATTTATTGCTAAATGACTGATTACCAGATAGATGGAACATAGCAAGTGCCATATGTTTTGTTTACCTAAAGGCTCATAAATTCAATGTCTATTGGGTCTCTCGAACATGATATGTTAGCAGATTCCTTCCAGGAAAACAAAAACCAGCTACAGAGTCATCAGGTTGAAGTATTATCCATTCAGATGCTTTTTCAACCCAATTCATTCTTTGGCTGTAAATATAAGCCAGATGCAGTACTGAGCTCTGATTAATTGTTTGTCAGAATGTGTGTAGCTCACTGAGCATGGAGGGATTGTTGGCACCTTGGGTCGCTAATGAACTATACCCCACAGTCTACACAAAGTCTGCATGTGTATAAACAAGAGCTCGAGAGGAGCGTATGTTCTGATAAACTGCCTTGCTTAATAATTAGCTGTGCGACTCACAGGGACGTCAGGTCAAGTGTCGGTAGAAGAATGTGTGCTAATAAAACTGTATTTCCTTTAAGATAAGGAGGGTGGCTGAGGCTGTTGTGATGCTGCTCCTAGAGCAGGCCTTGGAAAATAATGAAATAATTCTTATTGTAACTACATCGCTGCAGCCTTCTAAGGCAAACACATAACTCTTCAGGTAGATAAGTTGAAGCATATATTGCTTTGAGACTGTATGTCAGATCACTAATGGGGGAAAATGAATCACTTGCTCTGGCAGTCCTTGTTTGGACCAGCAATTTGCACTGCTTAATGTACTTATTCTGCATGTAACACGTACCTAATTTCTCTCTGCTGAAGTTGACCCTTCTATCTCATCTAGTTGGCCAGTCCAGTTACAAACAGAAAGCGAGCCCACTTTGTGCCCTTCTGGGAGTACATAGTGCCCACCATTCCACTTCTCTGCCTTCCTCAGAAACCTTCCTTTATATATATATATAAGTTCATTTTCACTGTAGGAGCTTGTTTTCATTGCTATCTTCAAATTTCTACTGCAGCTACTCACTATAAATTGTTACCGTAGCATATATACATACTTAAAAATATTGTGTGGTCAGGAAACAAGAGGAAGACAGAAAAGATGAAGCGGAATACAAAAATTTCAAGCAGTGATAATGATCATAGGGAAAGATGTATCACAACTGTGAGGAAGGAAGACTTGGTAGAACACAGGTGGTGTTAAGATAATTGTGAGATGCAGGTGAGAGATAATCTACTCAGATAAGTGTGTGAGTACTCAAAGAATATTGTTTTTTTACTGATAAATCATGACACATAATCCAAACTAAAGCTTTGCTGTGTCATTTGTGCTCCCATCCCTAGAGGCATTTAAGGCCAGGCTGGATGTGGCTCTGGGCAGCCTGGTCTGGTGACTGGCGAGCCTGCACATAGCAGTGGAGTTGAAACTAGATGATCATTCTGGTCCTTTTCAACCCGGGCTGTTTTATGATTCTACGATTCTGTGATTTGGATACCAAAAATGCATCCTGTTTTATTTGTATGAAAGCTGGGGGACCGTTCATATATTCCTGCTTTTCACTTTTTCTCAGAGGGAGCAGTTATGTTTTCTTGAAAACATGTTCCCCACTGCACCCCTCCATGTGCTCTGATGGTAAAGTGAGATTTCTGAAAGGCTGAGAGATTTAAATTTTTTGTGAAAGTAGAGGAAGATGGCTTTCTCTGTAACTCAGTGAAGCTTTTTGCACGTGTCACCCCCATTTTTTCATAGCTGTGTTAGGGAGGTGCATGAGGTGAGTACCTGCTCCTCTCTTTTAGACATAATGTTGTGTTCTTTCAGAATGAATAGCTTCCTTTTGGATCAAGAAGAGCACGGGTTGTTTTTGCGTCTGCGTGTATGTGTATGCCCAGGCAAATAGCAGGGTTGGATCCCTGCTTTCAAATAAACCAGGCAACATTAAGCCCTTCGCAAATCTGATTCTGCTCTTGCTAAGCTCAGTGGGAGGTTTGCCTATGGGAGAAACAGAGCCTCCACATTAACTTTGATTTCATTCAAGCTCATTTTTGGAAAAACAGCTGATCCACCAAAATACTGTTGAAAGCCACATCTGTGAGCGCTAGCAGCTGTTGCTACCGTGTATGATTACCATGAAACTGCTTTGAAAAATCTGAGCAGTAAAGAGCAGGAGCCCTAGATTCCTCCCCCTGGAATCCATCCAGCTTTCATGAGCGTATTTGGAACAAGAGGCTAATTGCAGCCATTCCTGACATCCCGAGCATCTCCCATCACTGATTTAATATGAAGGAGACTGGTTTGGTCTGTGACTGCTGGAGTCAGAAGCTCAACTGAACTCCTTGCTTGTAATGGTTTGCTGCAGCAGTGGGGTGGGAGGGGGAATGAGGCTTCTAGGAAAATTGATAAAAATCAGCAGAAGCTCAGTTTAGACTTTGGATCGGTGTCCTGTGGAACAGCCGCAGACGTCTCCACGTCGCTGCTGCCAGGATTCATGATCTTCTGGCAGTGGGAATGTTAAGAAAACAGTTGAAGGTGGTTATCCAAAACTTACTTGGGGAGAGGAATAAGGCTGTATTCAGCAGTGTTGTAGAATCATTGATGATCTTAGTGGTCTCTTCTGACCTCAAGTCCAACCACCAATTAATCTCCACTGCGTTGCGTCCCTCAGTGCCACATCTCTGCAGTTCCTGAACACCTCTACAGATGGTGCCCTGAGAGGCTGTGGTTGCCCCATCCCTGGAGGTCAGGCTGGATATGTGGCTCTGGGCAGCCTGGGCGACCCTGCCCACAGCAGCGGGTTGATACTAGATGATCTTTGAGATCCTTTTCACCCCAGGCCATTCCATGATTGTATGATTCATTCAGTGGTGGCTCCACCACTTCCCTGGGCATCCTGTGCAACTTTCTGAGAATGAATTTTCACTAGTGAGTGCCACTGCCACTCATTCCTGTTCTTTACTTTTTGTACCATGTCTGCTGGAGGACTGGGGAGGTGGCAGCGCTGCAAGAACTGCGGGCTCTGGGCTATGGCGGAGGAAGGAGGAGGCTTAGTGTACTTCCCATCAGGCATCTGATCCAGATGTTCAAAAAAATCCACCAAAAGAAACTTTTTTTTTCTTCCCAGTGATTATATAAGAAGTGCAAGTGAAGAGATGTGAATCCTCCTCGGGGTATTAGTCATAGAGTAGGCACTGTTTTGAAACATCTCCAGTTGACACATCTGTACTTTGAAATGGGATCATTTGGCTGTGGTGGGTCTTCTGAGTGTGGCTCATGGAGATGTAAATCCTCACTGGCTCTTTTCCTCTTGTGAAGCATTTTGCAGCCTTCTATTACATATTCCTCATAATTGTTCGGTATTGGAAAACTTGGTCAGCAGGGAGTTGCTTTTATCTCTCTGAAATGACAAATACAAACTTAATTGAAAGGGAAACGGTTTCTTCAGATTTATAGATTCATAAGTCTAAGAATCTGCGTGAGTAACTTTAATTAAATTCATTTTCCTGCAGTGCTTCTCATTGTTTCTGTTACCTGAATCTGTACACATGTTGCTTCTCCTCGCTTTTCAATTTGCTTGCAAGATGTTATTTAAATGCTTGTCAGCTGCCTAAGAGGAGCAGGTATTATTTCAGATGTGGTGCAGGAGGAGGAGGAAAAAAAGAAAAGGAGAAAGATATCATGGCCTTTTCTGATTCTTGTTCTTTGTGTGAGAAAATATAAGTCAGCACCCACCTACCTGATTTGAGTGGCAGATCGAAACAAAGATAATTAAACGATAACAGGACCATTATCTTTGGCCTTTGGTTGTGTAAACGGGAGACCTCACAATAGTGATAAGAATACTTTGAATATAATTAAGTAGGTAATTAAAGTGCCTGAGAGGATTGTTCACCTATTAAGTCTTTGTATTAGCTTCATATATGTATATGTGTGGAGTAGCAAGGCTGAAATCAGTAGGGAGGAAAATTCTTTTGCCTACTGATATGTTTTAGCTGCAGAAAGATGAGTGGCAGAGATAGCATTGAGTTTTCTATTGGGGTTGTGGAATATTTTGATACAGGAAAAAAAAATAAAAGGATGGCTTAGAAATAGTGTAGAATGGCAGTTTTTTGTGGAAAGGAGATGTGAGTCGTCTAGCTTTGACTTTACTGCAATAGAAAACAGTCAAACACAAAGAGAGAATTGTTTTATCAAAGAAGCAGCATGATCCCTATGGAGATTAAAAAAGGAATCGTGGTCTCTGAGCTACTGGAGATTAAGAGGCAGATGGATGAGAGTTGAGTGAAGAGAAAAGCAGTTTTGTTCTTGCACAGAATGCGTGCCTGGTTCCTCCATTTCAGCCAGCAAGGTCTTCTTTTTCATCCTGGAAAAACATAGGAATGATGGAAATTAAACTTCTTAATGTGTTTTGCTCTTTCCTTCCTGACCTACTCTTAACGAACTTGCAAGGAAAATGTGGTAACTACATGTATTAAAAAAAACAAGAGGCTGCTGCACAAAGAGATGCAAACCTTACCCAAAATCACTGAGGGGAAATGATTTCCTGAGCTGCCCGCTGAGCAACGCAGTGGGTCTGGTGGGGGTGTTTCGGTGAAAACAGCAAAAAGGGTTGCGGTAGTGCTGAGTTTGAGAGGGATGGGTGTTTGCACTCTGATCTTCTCAGCCCTCATCGTTTGCTCCGTTCTTTACTTTTATTTTTTAAAATGTATTTAACTGTCTGTTGGAAATGAGGAAAGGAAACTTTTTGTTAGCAGGTAAATGCCACTAATGTATCTGTTTAGTCTGAAATGAAACGCTGAGAGACACCAACAATAAAACACTAGGAAGAGGTGATTAGAAGACCAGAAATCTTAGCTGAATACTCATTAGTTTTCTGAATAAGTCAAAGGACAGTTATCGCTGTGTTAATATGCAGACTATTTGTTTAAGGAAGGACAAAGACATCAAACTGTGAAGATAAGCTCTGAATTATCATAAAGTCCATTTCACATGAGAAACTGGTATTTTTAATTCTAAAGGAAATATTCATGAGCCGTCTTAGTTTATGATTTGAATATAATAAGCTGAAACCTGTTAATAAGAGATGAGTGGGATTTCTTTTCCACCATCGCAACAGGTGGCCGTGTAATACAGTCTTAACAAAGTAGCCTTTCAGTAATAACATCATGAATTTTAAGAGGAATTTCCAGTGCTCATCGGGGATACAGCAATAAGATTTTACCTTGCGTGGGAAGAAATTAGAGATATTTACAATAGCAGATGAAGTCTACAAGGCGACTGAGATTGACTTTGGTCAGTGGGTTAGCATGGATGATACTAAACGAAGCTGTGAGGGTCATGCAGTTTCAGACTATGGGTGTTTGCATCTTAATCAACGAGAAGAAAATGAATATTGGTAGAATTGGGGGAAGTTGATTTGAACTCTAATATAAGAGAGCTAGTAGGGAAATTCTGTGTTTATAGGTGGGGAAGGACAATGCCAGTACTGAATATTAACTCATGAAACCTCTTTAATTGCAACAACTCACCAAATGTTTTTATTTAACCTTTCTCATGCAAAGATAAAATGTGAGAATAAATACAGTGAGCATAAACTTGATTTGGATGAGAAACGGGAATTCTAATTCAAATGTGCAGAAATATTGATAAGCAGTTTGGCCCGATACATGAGTTCCCGATATGACCAATATGACCTGATATGACCAATTTGTGACTGGGGTAAGAATCTTGGTTTTCAATTCCTGGCACTTCTCGCTTCAATTAATTGGGTGATTAATCCGCAGAGTAAGTCTGTGATTGCCCTTGCCCCGGTGCCCATTGAACTCATAGCACAGCCACTCCTTTTAGTCTTTTTTTCAAAATAATGATCCATTCAGATATAGCACATCAGATGGTCAAGGTTTGGTTGATGTCATTTTAAGTGAGATGTACAGGTTGGAGAAATCTAGAGGAAAAAAATAAATGTCAAAACCATTGTTAGTGTTTTCTGCCAAAACTCTGCTTGCAAGAGAAAATGTGAGCTGAAAATCAAGATTTGTGTTCACCCTTGTCTTTAAAAGAAGGCTCAGCATCTCAGTGATAGCTCAGATTGCGCTGTGTTATGTTCACAGGGCAGTTTTTTTGTACCTGATGCACAGTCAGTTACTTGGCATGGGAAGTAATGAGTTTTTTAAAAATTTCATTTTGTATTTACCGTATATAGCAGTGTTGTTGGAGAAGGTTAGTGAGTAATGGTCAACCACAGTAGAAACTGTGGAAGAGAAACCGTGTTGGGAGAAGCAATATTGAGTTTTGAAGAGGCTGAATGTCATTGGGACTGATATAGGAATGATCACTGTGTTGGACCTAAGCACTGAAGAGGAAAGATTAGCAGAGTCACAGGGCAAATTTAGTTTGGTCTAACAAATGGCAGGAGAAACATCTGCTGTCTTGCTCTCTCCTGCTTGGGCTTTACCTGACACCCACCGACCTCATTTGGGAACTTCTGTGGCTCCTTCAGGTTGCATCTGAAGCAGTTCTTGTCCAAGGTGAACTCTCTTGAATGCTATTAGCTGCCACTTATGACCAAACAAATTCTCAGTTGTAGGTTCAACTGTGATGTACAAGAGGTCACAGTTGATGTTTTCCTAGCACTGCTGTGAAGCAGTGGGTCACCCTTAACTGTGCAGATTTTTATGAGCATGGCGTGCAAGTTCTTTTTCATTGCTGGCCAAAATTCAAAGCTTATGATAGTGACTACACTGAGAAACAAATAGCATTTTGTAGCTAAGAATCTTCTCGGTCTAATAGCACTGTTGTACTCTTTGTATTTGCTGCAGTTTCCTAGGGAATAAGAAGGAAGCATTACTTTTGGAGCAACCTACACATTTAATTGATTTTGCGGTAATGTATTTTTTTAGCATAAGGGAGCATATGAAATTATACTTTATTCAGTATGTCCTCTACTGTTAGCCAGAGAGCACAAGAATGGAAAGGAATAAGAAGTGGTGTAAGTGGATATATGGTTATGAATGAGATAAAGACTGCGAGTACACTCAGGTTTGTCTTTCTCCTGCTGTGACTGCTCTCTCTGACACAAATGGATGAGATGACCTTCCCCTTGCAGAAAAAAGACAAAGTGTATAAAGAGATGTGTATAATTTATAAGGTGTTCTCCATAGATAAGAATAAATATCCTATATAAATCACATCCGTGCACAAGTCAGGAAACATTTTCAATGCCGCGAAATGCTGTGAAGCACAGACTGTCAGTGTAGCGTGTTTCCAGCAGTGTGTTGCACGAAAAATGTATCTGCCACAAAATGAAGATATTACCGTGTAGTTTTTTTCTAAAATAATTTATTTTCTTTTTAATAGTCTCTGTTGGCATTAACACCTGATTTTCAGGGTTTTGGGGGGGCACCTATTGAAAATCAGAGAACGGCTTGGGTTGGAAGGACCTCAAAGATCATGTAGTTCTAACCTCCTGCCATGGGCAGGTTTGCCAGCCACTAGAGCAAGAAATATTCTCCAAGGCAGGCAACTGCAGATGTGGAAACTCATGCTGTTTGTATATTCAACTAATTTAACAATTGTTTCTTCTATAAATACAAGTTCAAACGTGACTTGGAGCAATCAAACTACTTCCAGAGCATATTATTAGTAGCGAAGCTTCAGTCTCCTGAGCTTTAATTAGGAAGACCCCAGTGTAGGTTGTCACAAGAATGCCAAAATAACTGTAATGAGCGTCGCTGCCATTTGTCATGGCCACAACTTCTCCGAACGGCGAGCAGTAGTGGAGCACAAAATTACAGCTAACTGAGCAATGGGGAGAGGCAAGATGACTCACAAGTACTATCCCCGTACTTGGAGATTAATTGAGTGAAAGACGCTCTCTGTGCAGCCTGAGTTAATGAGTATAACCAATCATTCTGGTGAAGCTCATAACGCACGCGTCCTGATTGCTTTCCAGGGATGAAGGAAATCTCGGATAGCTTTTGTTGTGCCTCCACTTGTTATCTGCTGCTAGTTGGTGTCGGGGGACTGAAAGACAAGATAGCTGACACGCAGGTAAGGAATTTGGCATTTTGCAATTATGAGCTATGCTACGTAAATAAATAACCCAGTGAACACTGATGGGATCTGTCATTCCGTCAAGCATTCCCAGACCATGCAGGTAACTCAGAGTTGAAAGTTTTCTTTCTTATTCCAGTGATGAAATGGATAACAACTATAACTCATGTTAGCGTTCTCCCTTTGATAAGGCAAAAACTATGGTCGACCTCCTCAAGAGTCGGCAAAGTCTTCTGCTGCTTTCTAGTTGTGTTTAAAGGTATAACTAGAGCAGCAATTCTT